>PVHX01003969.1:38819-133744 GCA_004024805.1 Geosciurus inauris
GGCGAGGCACTAAGCAACTCAGTGAGACCCTGTCTCTACATAAAACACAAAACAGGGCTGGGGATGTGGCTCAGTGGTTGAGTGCCCCTGACTTCAATCCCCAGTACCAAAAAAAAAAAAAAAAGAAAGAAAACAAAAGGAAAATATATCAGCTTCCTCAAAATTAAAAAAATAAATTGCATTTTTGTTCAAAAGATAATTAAGACAACCAACAGATTTGGAGTAACTATTTGAAAACCATATATCCAATGACAGAACTTGTGGCTAGAATATATGAGGAATTCTTACAAATCAATAAGATGGCAAATAACTCAACTTAAACATGGGCAAAGGATTTGAATATGGACATTTCTCCAAACAAGATGTATAAATTGATAATAAGCACATGAAATGAGGCTAAGCATCATTATTCATTTGGGAACTTAAAGCAAAGGGGAATAACACTTCACCCTCACTGGGATGGCTACCAAACAATGACAAACAAAATAAAATATGCTGATGAGAATGTTGAGAAAGTACAATTTTCAGACAGTGTTTCTGAGTTTATATAATGATACAGCCATTTAAGTTTTCTGGCAGCTCCTCAAAATGTTAAATATACAGTTACTATGTGACCCAGCAATTTCACTCCTAGGTGTATAACCAACAGAAATGAAAAGTATATCCATGCATAAACTCATACACAACTGTTCTTAGTAGCAATATTCAAAATACCCTAAAGGAGAAGAGCACAAATGCCCATTAAGTGATGAGTAAATACAGTGTTTTATATTTATACCATGGAATATTATTCAGCAATCAAAAGGATAAAGGACTGATAGTCTATTAATGAACCCTAAAAACATTGTGCTTGATGAAAGAAATAAGTCACAAACACTATGTGTTGTATGATTCCATTGATATTAAGTATGCAGAATAGAAAAATCCATACAGACATAAAACAGATTGTTAATTACAGAGACTAGAGATAGAGAAGGTAGTGCCACCACTAGTGAGTACTGGGTTTCTTTTTGGAGTGGTGACAGGTTCAAAATTAGTGGCTATTGTTGCACAGGTCTGTCAATACATAAAACAAAGAATCACACTTCAACTGAATTTTATGTTATGGGAGCTATATCTCCACAAAGTTATTAAAAGTCCATGTCTGCAAAATAAATAACTAGAGCTGATATAATACCTCATTCTTGGTTTTACATTTTCATGCCGATAAAATATCTTGTTCACATATATATGTACACACACTCACACACACACGTATATGAGCATCATGAAATGAACAGTTTTTAGAACTCTCAAGTACCTGTATACCAGTTGATGGTGTTCAGATGTATTATGGGCTAATATTTACCCTCAAATTATGTTATCTAAAGAGTCTTCATGACTTCTGATGTCACTCAGAGGAGTTAGAACCATGTCTCTTGGTTTTCTCTGCTATATAACACTGGGGAGATTAAATCAGCCTTAAGTCTCAGTTTCCTTTACTCTAAGTAACATGGGAAGAAGTAATACTTCATAGTCATGTATATACGACCTTCAGAGAATCCTTAAGGAACTGTCACGATAGGAATTTTCAATACTCTGTTATTATTTATTTAATTATCCACTTTCTTACACACAAATGTGTTGAGGGCAAAAACCATCCATGGTGCCTGGACATAGGCATTTTTTAAGTATATTTTCATTTCATGAGTAAATGAGTGTGTAAATGAGTGGACAGAAACTGACATAGAAGAGAATTAGTGGTGTGTATAGATTTAAGACAATAAAAGGCAGAAATACTCTATAGTTAATCTATGTAGCAAATGGGTTATTAAAAGAACCATTCTTAACATTTTTATATACATTTTTTTTGATGTGGTGAGGGACTTCATGTCTGGCTGCCATATATTAAACTCAGTTGAAGAATGGCTTTCTTTTTTCTCATCCTACATTCTTTAAGTCATATTCGGTTGCTAATTTAGTTTCCTGATGACCTTGTAACTGTAATACAACCAGTCTGTACAATTGGGTCCCTATAACAGGAGATGTACTGCTTCTCAACTTTTATACAAGTTATATTTCCTAATATTAATTAATAAGTGAAAAAAATATTGAGTATCTACATTGTCAGATGCTGTGACAGGTGCTTTACTTGTATCATTTTTAAGTATCTCGGTAACTCTATGAAGTATAACCAAGAGACATGGTTCTAACTCCTCAGAGTGACGTCAGAAGTCATGAAGACTCCTTTAATAACACAATTCGATGGTAAATAGTAGTCCACAATATATCTGAGCACCATCAACTGGTATATAGGTACCTGAGAATTCTGACCACTGTTCATTTCATGATGTTCTTATCTGAAAGATTCCACTGTTGGTTGTATGTTTCCAATACACTCTCCATGGAAGCTGTATTGTCCTCCATTAAAAAAAATTATAGTGATACAAGGAAACTGAAACATTGTTTATAGCGTTCTCTGATAACAAAGTACTTCATAAAAATAATCTAGCCAATATGTAGAAATTATTGAGATTCATACATCACTTTTCTAGTGCACTAAGGTAGTATTACTTGCGAATACTAAGAACAATTCACAACCCTTAAGTACAGAAAGGGTTTGTATTTGTAACATTCATGCTTCAATTTTGCTCTTGTTTTTAAAATCTAAAATGATTGTGGGTGTATATGGGGAATCTAATTTCTTTTAAGTAATCACTGAACACAACAGGACCTTAACTCTTGGGAATGTTTTCAATTTTATAAATCAGAGAATACTTAACATTGGAGTCACATACTGAATTTCTCCACTATTACAGCATTATTGTGATGTAGCTATAAAAATAAAACCCAACTCATTCCTGCTCACAGGGTGACCAACAACAATGATTTTTCTGACTTCCTACTTTAAAAATCTTTAAGTTAATTCATTTCAAGGCATTTAGGGTTTCCTTTATCAGCTATATTCATGAAACCACAGAGTGCACTACTACTATTTTAAAATGTTGTGTCTCTCAGTGTCAAGTGACCTCAGGATACTGTGCATATCATAAGAAGAAATGGGATATGATCCATGCATGCATATATGAAGAAATGAGAATTAAAAATATGTTTATGAGGCTCCACTGCAAAACAAGCAATGTAGGAATGATTTTATCATTTCTCACAAAGGATCCCAAGATTGCTGGTGTCACAAAAGCCACAGCAATAAAGCCACTGCCACCTGGAGGCTCAGAAACAGCAACTAATGTTCAATACGTTTGATTCATAGGTTCACTAACTGAAGTGACATAATGCAGAATACAACTCGGGAACTGGGCACTACTAAAGTGGAGATAGTGATACTGGCAGAAGGCTCACTAAAAACATTTGGATCTTGCACGCATTCTTGGAGGTGGACCTTCTGCACGGCTACAATTCTCAAGTGACAAGATTATTTCACTTCTGTTGCAAATCTTTCTCTACTACTTTTCTTGTACATTTTCATTCTCTTTGCTACTGAAACTTTTTTTAAAATATTTTTTAGTTGTAGATGGGCATAATATCTTTATTTATTTTTATGTGGTGCTGAGGATTGAACCCAGTGCCTCACATGTGTTAGGCAAGCATTCTACCACAGATCCACAATCTCAGCCCAGCGGTTTTCTTTTTAAATGCAAATTTCAAAGCACACCTCAGTTCTGACATAACCCCCCACAACCTCAGTGGCTCTCGTGAAAACCTCTCATGACATTTGAAACTTTCAAGGACCCACTGTGATCCTAATTTTTCTCTACTTTATTATTTTGATAAACACAACTTCTTTGTATTTTTCTTATCTTTTAATAGTGACTTTCTCCCAGCTGGCTCAACTAGATCCCCTCTCTTTCTCTGTGTACACACACAGACACACACACACACACACAAATATATATAAGAAAAATAAATCTTTTCTTTATAGAAATATTCTAAAAGCCACAGTTGTATAATTCTTTTTTAATTTTAAAATTAAAATATGGCCAATTTGGAAAGTGTGGGAAACAAATATATTACAAAAACACGTAAAAATGAAGGAAGCATATTACCGCTTAATTGTTCCTTGGTATGTTTTTCTGGTATTCATATAGAAAAAGAGATATGGGCATATTGTATTGGTCATTTACTCTTCGCTGTAGACCCTTTCCTATCTTCTGCTCTTTGGTTTCTACTGAGGAGGGCTGAGCCTAAAAACATTATCTATGTCCTGACACCCATGTAAATGAAAAGATAAAAAGAGAGAATCTTAGAAGATTAGGAAGAAATAAAAGAATATGATAAGCAAAACAAAAGTTAATGCCATATCCGTTTGTTTCTTCTTGAGTTTCCTAGACTCTATAGTTGTTCCTTGGTATCTGCAGGGGATTGATGCCAGGTTGCCCATCCTACCATGATCCACACAGGTATCAAAATCAGTGGGTGCTCAAGTCCCTTATATAAAATGGCATGGTATTTGCGTATAATATATGCACATCCTCCTAAATACTTTAAATCACGTCTAGATTACTATAACACCTCATACATTGTAAATGCTAGATAAACAGTTGTGAACTGTATTGTTTAGGGAATGATAGCAAGAGGAAAAATCTGTACATGTTAACTACAGATGCAAATTTTCCTTTTGAATATTTTCGATTTCACAGTTGAAGATGCAGACGTGGAAACTATGAATGTAGAGGGCCAATTGTATCATAAAATGTCAACAAAATTATGTGGGTATCAAAATAAGATCAAATTTAATTTATTTCAAAAAGTTTCAGAAGAGATTAAATACATATTTTATTTCAGTCAAGTATACTAGGAAGATATACCAATTCTAATTAAGTAGGCACCCGATAACATATCATCAAAATATATTAAGCAAAACTAATCATATAGTAGGATATTAAAAGAGTCTGACCAAATTCCAAAGACTGAAAGAAATCAGTTTGTGCTCTGATCTCAATGGAATAAAGCCAGAAATCATCAACAGAAAGATAACTAGAAAAATGATATGCAAATATTTTAAAGATAAGGAATGGATTTCCAAAACAAAGACACACTAAAAATACTAGTCAGAAAGGAAATCTCAATTTAAGTTAGACAACATGTAGAAATGAATGTTAATGAAAACCTATGAAATCTAAACTTACACTATACAATCAAGTCATTCTTAGGCAAATCCAGAGCTTTAAAGTTGGAGAATCAATGCTCTAAATTTCTATTTAAAGAATGTAGTAAAAGAATAACAACTAATCTAAAAAAAAAGATAGAAGACAGAAGATAAAGCTATGAATAGAGATAGATATTTAAAACATATTTACAAAAGAGTCAGCAAAGCCAAATGTTCATTCTTGGAATCGATTAGTAAAGCAAAACAAAAGAGGCAACTCTTCAAGACAAACAAGTGATAACATGTATTTAAATGCAACTTTTGAGAAAAATAAATAAAAATAAAAATTAAAAAAAAAAAAAAAAAAAAAAAAAAAAAAAAAAAAAAAAAAAAAAAAAAAAAAAAAAAAAAAAAAAAAAAAAAAAAAAAAGAAAGAAAGTCAAACCATCAATGAAAGGAAAGGTGGCTATGAATCCAATGTAAAGAAGTAATAAGAATACTATAAAGAAGTAATGAGATATTGTAAACAAATTCATAATATATTTCAAATTTTCAATGAAACAGACAACTGCCTTAAACAATACAATTTTATCTGGACTGAACTGCTTTCCAGAGTGGCTGTATCATTTTACGTTCCAACCAGCAATGTCTAAAAGTCCCCAGTTTTTCCACATCTTCACCAATTATTACATGTGTGTGTATGTGTGTGTGTACAGTGTGTGTTACGTCTAGTAGTTATAAAGAGTATCTCAGTATGTTTTTGATTTTCATTTTTCTGATGGTTAATGATATTCAGTAACATTTTGTGTTTTTTAAAGTCTTTTTTTAGAGCACTTAAAAAGTCACAGCAAGTCTGGGCATGGTGGCACATGCCTGTAATCCCAGAGGCTCCGGAGGAAGGGACAGGAAGATCACTAATTCAAAGCCAGCCTTAGCGATGGCAAGGTGCTAGGCAACTCAGTGAGACCCTATCTCTAAATAAAATACAACAAAAATAGGGCTGGGGCAGGGGCTCAGTGGTCAAGCACCCCTGAGTTCAATCTCTGGTACCAAAAAAAATGTCAGCAATATTGAAAAGAAGGTACAGAGATACATACATAGCCATACATACATACATACATAGCCATACACCCATACATACATAGCCTCCACTAGTATCAACATCTCCTATTAGAGTGGCACATTTGTTAAAATTCATGAGCCTACATGATGATGAACACATCATAATCACCCAGAGTCCAACAGTTTACATTAGGGTTCACTTCTGTATTACGTATTTATGAATAAGAGTATAAACATCTGTATGCAGATTTTTGTTGGATATGTTCTCAACTCTTTGGAGTAAATAACAAGGAGCATGACTACTGGATCATATGGTAGAGTATGTTTAGTTTTGTAAGAAAATGACGTAACTGTTCTCCAGAGTGATTATACCATTCTCCATTTCACCAGTAAGTAATGAGAGTATCTGTTATCATATATCCTTACCCATATGTAATATTATCAGTGTTCTGGATTTTTGCCATACTAATAGATATGTAGTGCTGTCTCATTGTTTTAATTTGCTTTTCTCTGATAAAATATGATGTTGAACATCTTTTCATATGATTATTTGCCATCTGGATATCTTCTTTGGTGAGGTGTTTGGGCCAAAAAGGCTTTTGGCCCATTTTTAGTTTTTTTAATATTCCTACCATTGAGGGTTAAGACTTATTTGTATATGTTGGATAATACTCCTGTGTCAGGTATGTCTTTTGCAAATAGTTTCTCCCAAGTCTGTGGCTTGTCTTATTCTCTTAATAGTATCTTTCACAGGACAGAAGTCTCCAATTTTAATAAAGTCTAGTTTATCAGATTTTTCATGGATAAGGCCTTTGGTGTTGTATCTAAAAAGCCATCTCCATGGCCAAGTAAGTTATATAAGACTTCTAAGAGTTTGATAGTTTTGAAATAATTTTTGTGAAGAGGTGTAAGGTCTATGTCTAGATTGATTTTTTTTGCCTGCGTTTCCAGCATCATTTGTTGAAAATACTGTTTCTCCTTTGTATTGCCTTTGCTCTTTTGTAAAAGTTCAGCTGACTACCCTTATGTGGGCCATTTATAGGCTCTTTCTATTCCATTGATTTATTGGCCTGTTTTTTTTTCACAAATATCCAAATGTCTTGATTACTGTAGCTTTATTAAAAAGTCTTGATATTGGGGAGTGTTAGTCTTCCAACTTTGTTCTTGTTGGTGACTCTAAGTCTTTTGCCTCTCCTTCAGAATCAGTTTGTTTATATCCACAATATAAACTGCTAGTATTTTGATTGTGACTGAAAGTTGGGATTGCTAGGAACTTACAGATTAAGTTGTGAACAAGTGACATCTTAACCATATTGTGTCTTCCAATCCATGAACATGGAATATCTCTCCATTTATTTAATTTTTTAAAAATTTTTTCCTCAGAGTTTTCCTCATATCTTAAAATACTTATTAAATTTATACTGAAGTATCTTTTTTGGTGTTTATGTAATGGTATTGTGTTTTTAATTTTCAAATTCCATCTATTCATTGCTGATTGACTTTTGCATATTGACCTTGTATCCTGCAACCTTGTTATACTTATTATTTCCAAGTGTCTTTATAGATTATTTTATATTTTCTATGTATACAGTAATGTTATTTGCAGATGAAGACAGCTTTATTTCTTCCTTCCTAATATGTGCATATTTTTTGTTCTATTATATTAGCTAGTAATTCTAATGTGTTGAAAAGTAGTGGCAAGAAAGAACAAGAAAGAATTTAGTTTCCCCAAATTAAGCATGATGTTAGGTAAAGGAGTTCTATAGATATTATTTATCAAATTGGAGAAGTTTTAACATTCCATGTGCTTATTGTATATTTTTATATCTTCTTTGGAGAAATGTCTATTCAACTTCTTTTTCCATTTTTAATTGGGTTGTCCTTTTATTGTTACTTATAAGTGCCTTCATGTATTCTGGGTAATAGTATTTTATTAGATAAATTATTTTCAAATATTTTCTCCCATTCCATGGGTTGTCTTTTAACTTTCTTAATAGTGCTCATTTAGATACCAAATTTATAATTTTGAATAAGTCCAACTTACCTATACTTTCTCTTTTGCAGTTGTATTTTTGGTGTCATATCTAGAAAGTACTTACCTACTCCAGATCATAATGTTTTACTCTTGCACTTTTTAAGAGTTTTAGTTTTATATCTTACACTTAGGTTTACAATTAATTTTGAGTTACTTTTGTGTGTTATTTGAGGAAGAAATATTTTGTAGGTGGGTATACATTTGTCTCAATACTACTTGTTTAAAAAAAACAACTGTCTTTCCACATTGAATTGTCTTGGCAGTATTGTTGAAAATCAGTTAAACATAAATGTAAGCTGTTTATTTCCAGACTAAATTCAATTCCATTGATCTATCAGTTCACCCTTATTCCAGTATTACAAGTCTTGATTTCTAGTTGGGGATGAGTTTTAAAATCAGAAAGTGAATTCTCTAACTTGTTTCTTTCTCTTTCTTTCTCTCCTTCCCTCTCCCCCTCCCTCCTCAATCTGTTTTTCTCTTTTAAACTTGCATTTCCATATAAGCTTGTCAATTCCTGGGGGGTGGGAATTAAAACAAAACTAGGGTTTTCATAGGGTTTGGTTGAATTTGTACATCAATTTAGGGATCCATTTTAACAATATCCATAACAACTTATCCATGAATATGGAATGTTTTTCTATTTATGTCTTAGGTCTTCTTTACTTTATGTTGATTTGTTAAGAATATTAGTTATGTACTTATTTTTAAATGATTTAGTATTTTATTCTCTTTGATGCTATTTTGATAGGATTGTATTCTCAATTTCATTTTCAGATGTTTATTGATAGAGTATTAAAATACAATTGATTTTTGTTTAAAGATACAATTATTTGTGCTAATTGATCTTGCACCCTGCTGAACTTGTTTACTAATTACAAATTTTTAGTGGATTCCTTATGGTTCTCTATATAATATCACATCATCTGCAAATAAAGATAGTTTCAAATTGAATGTTTTTTATTTTAATCTCTTATCTATTTTATTTTTATTTAATTTTAATTTCTTGTCTAACTATCCTAGTTTATAGCTGCAGTACAATGTTGAAAAAAAAGTGAAAATAGACATCACATTCTCATCCCTGATCCTAGAGATAAAATGATTTGTCTTTCATTACTCACTATTTTAGTTATGGATTTTTTTTAAAGATGCTTTTATCAGATTAGAAAATTCTGTTCTATTTCTAGTTTGTTGAATGTTTTTGTGAAATGGTGTTTGCTTTTGTAAAGTGCTTTTATTGTGTCTATTGAGATGGTCATATTGTTTTCATCCTTTATTCTATTGATATGGTGTATTACACTCATTGATATCCAAATCTTCAACTCACTTTGAACTTCTGAGATAAATCTCATTTGATCACAATGTATAATTCCTTTTACATATTGTTGGATTTAGTTTGCAAGTGTTTTGCTAAAGAATTTTAAACATAATTTTTTGGTCTGTGGTTTTCTTGTTTTATTATCAAAACAATGTTTTCTCATAGAATGCATTAGAAAGTGCTCCCTGTTCCTCTAATTTGGGGAAAATTTCTGAAGAAACAATGTTAATTCATCTTTCCGTGTATGGTAGAATTCACTGGTGAAGTCACCTGGGCTTGAGCTTTTATTTGTTATAAATTTTTTATTACTCATTCAATATAATTACTTCTAATAGGTATTTTCAGATTTTCTATTTTTTTCCTTGGGTCAGTTATGGTAGGTTGTATTTTTTGAGAAATATGTTTATTTTATCTAAGTTATTTATTTTGGGGCATTCAGTTACTAATACAATTCCTTTATATTTCTTTATATTTTTGTAAGCTTCATAGTAATGGTCCTTTTCCCTTTATTTTAATAATAACTCTTCTCTTTTTTTTATCACTTAATCTAGTTAAAGTTTTTTGGTTTTATTGGTCTCTTCCAGGACCCAATTTTTGATTTCACTTTTTTCCTGTTATTTTCCTATTCTCTACCTCATTAATTTATGCTTTAATCTTTATTATTTCCATCATTTGACCCAATTATCTCACTCCTCAGCATGTCCCCAAAGGACTTAAAATCAGCATACTAGACTAACATGGCTACATCAATGTTTATAGCAGCTCAATTCACAATAGTTAAGCTATGGAATCAACCTGAAACAGTTGAATGAAGGAAGAAAATGTGGTATATATACACAATGGAATATTATTCAGCCATGAAGAAGAATGAAATTATGACATTTGCTGGTAAATAGATGGAACTAGAGATTATCATACTAAGTGAAATAAGTCAATCCCAAAAAACCAAAGGCCAAATGTTCTCTCTGATATGTGGGTGCTGACTCACAATAAGTGGAGGGGTAGGGTGGGAAGGGAAGAATAGAAGTTCACTGGATTAGACAAAGGGGAATGAAGGAAAGGGAGAGGAGATGGGAATAGGAAAGACAGTAGAATTAATTGGACATAACTTTCCTATATTCATGTATGAACACACGACCAGTGAAACTCCACATTATGTTCAACCACAAAAATGGGAAGTTATACTCCACGTATGTATTATATGTCAAAATACCTTCTACTGTCATGTATAATTAAAAAGAACAAATACAAACTTTTAAAAAAGATTATGAATGGAAAAGGAAGACATATATATATATACACACACACATTTATATATATTATATTAGTTTTACATATTCATATATATTTACATATATTTGGTTTTATTATATTTTTCAACCATAAAAATGAAGTAAATCTTGCCATTGTAAGATCATGAATGGATCTTGAAGACATATGAAATAAAATCAGCCAAACACAGAGAGACAAATGCTGTAAGATTTCACTTATATGTGGAACCAAAAAAAAAAAAAATGAACTCAAGCAGAGAGTAGAAAAGTGATTATTAGGGGCTGAGGGATGGGAGAGATGGGAGATACTGGTCAAAAGGTACAAACTTAAGTTCTAAGATGAAGAAGTTTTGGAATTTAATGAGCATTGTGGTTGATGATATATGGATTATTAATTTGGCTGTGTAATCATTACCCAATGCATACAGATCATTGTGCATAGATATTTTCAATTTGATATTTTTAAAAATAATTAGGCTTCAACAAGAGTTTGAGGGAAAATTAAATACAGAGCTGTGCAAAAGCACATATTCTGACAGTTTTGTAGATTCATTAAAAATTTAAAATTTCAGAGATTCTCTGAACTTCATTTTGCTACAGCACCATAGCAAGAATGGGGATTTTGAGAATCTTTACATGCCCTAGAGATCTACTTCTCGAATAAACAGTTATGTGTGGTATTTTGTAATTATTTCCCAAGTCACTGAACTTCACTCCAATTTGAGACAGGCACAAGAATGACAAATACAGTGGAATTGGCCTAAACTATTCAAGTATTTTAAAAGGACACAGAGAGTGTTTTTCATGATTTGTATGTAATTGGCATTTATTAGAAGTAGTAATATGTAGATTACATGTAAATTAACATAAGGAAAATACGTTTTGTTAAAAATACTTGCAATTACCTTTTTGCTTTATTTAAAAAAATCTTTTTTATTAACATATTCACTGGTTGTTTAGTATATATTAGCATTTGCCAGACCTTGTGCTGATCTCAGAGTATAAAATGTGGCCACACATGATACTATCTCAAGAAAATCAATACTTCCATAACACATGGCCATAAGAGCCCCGGAGGCTGTGTGAGACAGAGGGAGAAAAGGAGCAAGGAAAGCTTTCTGAGGGAGATGATATTGGTAATGAGGATCAAGGCTGAGTGGGAGTATAGAGATCAGATTGGGGGAGGCATCCTGTAGGCGGGTGGCATGATCAGAAGTCTAGAGTGGGAAACAGCATGCTATATAAAGGGAACTACACACGATTCAGTAACGCCGGATCATAAAACGTAAAGATGGGTGACCATGCTTCAAATCAAGGATGGGAATCTGGCAGGGCCCAGACTGTTGAGAGTGTATGGATTTTGGAGGGCTATTGAACAGCTTTAGACAA
The DNA here is from genome assembly GCA_004024805.1 of Geosciurus inauris. Classification (NCBI taxonomy): domain Eukaryota; kingdom Metazoa; phylum Chordata; class Mammalia; order Rodentia; family Sciuridae; genus Geosciurus; species Geosciurus inauris. Next base: position 50,978 of record PVHX01003969.1, read on the forward strand.
CTGCAAAGAAAAGGGTTTGGGGAAGAAAAGGAAAGATGAGAGACATTTGGAGACAAAATAGGAAGCTGTCCAGGTAATCCAGATGAAAAATGACAACTGTATGAATAAGGACGATGATAATAATGAAGGCCAAGAGGGAGAATATACTAAATGCTTATTTAGGATGTCAATTACAAGGACTTGAAATTGCTGACATTTATGTTTGGATGGAAGAAGAAGAGTCTGTGGAGAAGACTAAGAGTAATGCATGTAGTGGTCAAGGTAAATGAGAAAGGAACAATTCTTCAGGAACCAAGAGGATGTCAGTACAATGATACACAGCACCTTAACCTGCACCTGTGACCATCAGACACTACCCAAAGCCTTGCAAGTTCCTGATTGAAATGTGGCTCATGCTTAATCAAAATAATTTCTTGAAAAATTATTTTATTTACCCAAAGCATGTGCTGCTTTTTGAATGAGGCTGATAGTTGCAGACTCAGATATAATACTGGCTATTGGAATTACTATATATTTTTATTTAATCTCTTTAAAACACACATGGTATATTAATATATTTCTCATCAATCTTTTTTCTATAATTTTCCCCACAAAGTTCAGAAAGCTAATTCAGTTATTCAGAAATATTTCAGTTATTCAGAATAACTCTCTCCAACTAGCCTTAGTTTTTTGTTTATTCATTTGAGTATAATCACACAATGAAAATACTTTGTTATTTTTTTTACCATAGCTGGTTAATAAGTACATTTCTCTTTTAGAATTTTGCTTTTCTGTCTCTTAGACAAGGCAGCATTCTGAATTTCCTCTCAAGGATGTGAGTGTTCTTCATTCTCAGAAATTTTTGGAAACATTCAAATCCTTTTGGATACATCAGCTCTTTAACACCCTTTCCTCCTCCATAAAGCCACAAAAGGGACCAAGAATACAGCTATATTTTAAGCTAGTTCAGTAATAATTTTCAATTACTTCTTATTAATGGATATATAATAACACAAAATTATACACAAGAATGGGTATGATTAATATAACTATGTGATGTTTCAATATGTGTATATACTGTGTAATGTTTAAATCAAGTTAAATGTATCAATCTCCCAAAACTTATCATTTATTTATGATCAAACATTCAAAATCCCCTTGTTGAGTTTTTGGAGATGTATAGTACATAATCATTAACTGTGGATACCCTACTGTACAACAACAGAACCTCTTACATCTTTCTCACTGTAACTTGGTACCTCTTGATCCACCATTCCCCAACCCCCACCCCTACTCTCCCTGGCCGCTCAACTATTATGAGATCAACTACTATGGGATCTACTCTCAGGCATTATGAGATCAGCTGTTTAGATTCCACATAAGAGTGACACCATATACTTATATACTTATACCACCATATAGTACTTGTCATCCTATGCCTGGCATGTCTCATTTAGCATAATGATCGTCAGTTCCATCCACGTTGTTGCAAATGACAGGATTTCCTTCGTTTCCATGGTGTATATGTACCACATTTTCTTTATCCTTTCATTCACTGGTGATCACTTCAGTTGTTTTCATTTCTTGGCTCTTGTAGTGCTGCAGTAAACATGGGAGTGCAAATGTCCCTTTGACATGCTGATTTTAATTTAATTTGGATATATGTCCTGTTGAGGGATTGATGGATCATATAGGAGTTTTGTTGTTAATTTTTTGAGGAACCTCCACACTGGTTTGCATGGTGGATGTGCTAATTTACATTGCTCCCAGCACTGTGCATTCTCTACATCCTCTCCAGCACCCATTTTCCTTAGTCCTCTTGATAATAACCATACTTATTTGGGTTGAGGTGATATCTCAGTGTGGATTTAATTCACATTTCCCTCATGATTAGTGATGTTGGGCAATTTTTTTTTGTACATACTTATTAGCCATATGTATGTCTTCTTTGGAGAAACATTTATTTAGATCTGCTGTCATTGGTTTTATGCTCTAAAGATTTTAGAGTTCCTTGCATATTCTGGTTATTAATGGTTTGTCAGATACATAGTTTGTAAATATGTTCTCCCATTTTGCAAGTTGCCTCTCTTCTCTTACTATTGTTTTCTTTGCTGTGCAGGTGCTTTAAAGTTTGATGTAATCATATTTGCCTTTTTAATATATTTTTGTTTGTATTCATTATACATGATAGTAGAATATATTTTGACATATTATATACACAGTATAACTGCTCATTCTTCTGGCTGTACAAGATGTAGAATTAACATTGGTTATATATTCATATATGAACACAGGATGGCAACGTCCAATTTGTTCTAGTATTTTTCCAATTCCCATTCTCCCTCCCTTCCCTTCATACCCCTTTGTCTAATCCAAAGTACTTCTATTATTTCCTATCCCTCCTCTCATTGTGAGTTAGCATCTGCTAACATTATCTGCTAATATATGAGCTAACATATCAGAGAAAACATTTGACTTTTGATGTACTGGGATTGGCTTATTTCACTTAGCATGATATTCTCCACTTCCATGCATCTACTGATAAGCTATAATTTCATTCTTCTTTATGGCTGAGTAATATTCCATTGTGTATATATACCACATTTTCTTTATCCATTCATCTGTTGCAGGGCACCTAGGTTTCTTCCATAGCTAAGCCATTGTAAATTGAGCTGCTGTAAATATTGAAGTGGCTGCATCACTGTAGTATGCTGACTTTAAGTCCTTTTGGTATATGCTGAGGAGAGGGATAACTGGGTCAAATAGTGGTTCCATTCCAAGTTTCCTGAGGAAACTCTATACTGCTTTCCAGAATGGTTGCACTGTTTTGTAGTCCCACAAGCAATGTATGAGTGTTCCTTTTCCCCCACATCCTTGCCAACATTTATTGCTACTTGTATTCTTGATAATTGTCATTCTGACTAGAGTAAGATGAAATCTCAGTGTAGTTTTCATTTTTATTTCTCTAATGTGATGTTGAACATTGTTTCATATATTTGTTGACCATTCATATTTCTTCTGTGAAGTATCTGTTGAGTTCTTTTGCCCATTTATTTATTGAGTTATTTGGGGTTTTGTTGATACTAAGTTTTTTGAGTTCTTTATATATCCTGGAGATTAATGCTCTATTCAAGGTGCAGGTAGTAAAGATCTTCTTCCATTCTGTGTGCTCTCTCTTCATGATCTTGATTGTTTCCTTTGCTGTGAAGAAGCTTTTTAGTTTGATTCCATCCCATTTATTGATTCTTAATTTTACTTCCTGCACTTAAGGAGTCTTGTTAAGGACTGCAGTTCCTAAGCTGACATAATATAGATTTGGGCCTACATTTTCTAGTGGATATAGGTTCTCTGGTCAAATGCCTAAGTCCTCGATCCACTTTGATTTGAGTTTTGTGCAGGGTGACAGACAGGAGTTTAATTTCATTTTGCTACATATGAATTTCCAGTTTTCCCTGGACCATTTGTATGTTTATAGTGCCTTTGTTTAGTATGAGATAACTATATTTATGTGAGTTCTGTCTCTGTCTCTTCTATTCTGTACCATTTGTGTACATGTCTGTTTTCATGCCAAAACTGAGAAAAATTTAAAGCATTCCCTCTAAAAACTGGAACAAGATAAGAATGCCCTCTTTCTACACTCTTACTCAACATTGTCCTTGAAACTCTAGCCCAAGCAATTAGACAGATGAAAGAAATTAAAAAGATACAAATAGGAAAAGAAGAACTCAAACTATCCCTATTTGCTGACAACATGATTCTGTATTTAGAAAAGCCAAAAAAACTCCACCAGAAAACTTCTAGAACTCATAAATAAATTCAGCAAAGTAGCAGGATATAAAATTAACTCCCATAGATCAATTGCATTTCTATACACTAGTGATGAATCTACTGAAGGAGAAATTAGGAAAATTATCCCATTCATAATAGCTTCAAAAAAATAAAATATTTGGGACTCAACCTAATAAAAGAGGTGAATGACCTCTACAATGAAAACTACAGAACACTAAGGAAAGAAACTGAAGAAGAGCTTAGAAGATGGAAAGATCTATGCTCTTGAATAGACAGAATTAATATTGTCAAAATAGCCATACTACCACAAAAGCACTATACAGATTTAATGTATTTCTATTAAAATTCCAATGATGTTCTTCATAGATGTAGAAAAAGTACTCAAAAATTCATTTGGAAAAATATGAGGCCCAGAATAGCTAAAGCAATCCTTAGTGAGAAAAGAGAAGCAGGAGGCATTACAATACCAGACCTTAAACTATACTATAGAGCTATAGTAACAAAAATGGCATGGCATTTGCCTATTTTTAGCTTTGTTTCCTGCACTTTTGGGGTCTTCAATGAAATTGGAGTTTCAAATACTCAATAGAAAATCTAGGCTGAGCCATTTATTAAGCCATGAATTATCTTTAGTAAAAAAGAGAAACATCACTCATTTTTGAAAGACTTGGGGTGATTATTTAAAGTAGAATAGGGATTGAAGCAGGAAGAAGAAGCATTATTTCCATATTAGAAATTATTTCTGTTGGGATGCAACCTTTAAATATAGAAATCTATGCTATGTGAGTAATAATTTGAACTTCTCTTGCTTCTCTGTTCACTGGGAAGCCAGTGAATTTTAATTTACTGCCAACTGTGCAGAAATTATAATTGACCAGAAAAGCATAGCTCTCTGTTATCTCAAGAAAAGCACAATCATTCCAAATTTCTACAGGTGTTACCATAGTGAAAGATTATAAACATTTTATTTATAAAAGTTTTATTTTCATGACAAACCCTAAAATGCTAGAGATTCAACATTGTTTAATTGGAGTATGTAGAATCTGAGAGAAGTAAGGGTAGATTGGAAAAGTACAAATGAGATGTTTGATCTTATCTGAAAAGTGAATAAGTGTATCAAGGAAGACTGGAGTTGGACTGCAAAGAGGAAGTTACACCCTAAAAGTTTAACATGTGATCCTACACCTTTAATTTTCTTATGTCTTTTAAATACTGGTCTTTGCCTCACTTGATTTTCACCTTTCATATTGATAGATCAATGAATTTTATGTTCTTATGTTTTAAAAAGGAGGAATTTGAAATTATGCTTCTGAATCACTGCCTGCAAGGAAATTCTAAGAGATCATCTGCTATGCAAAAGTTAAAATCCATGAGGGTGTATGCTTTGGGACATTCTCATCATCCAGGAGGTAATGAAGGTCTCAAAGAACCTCTTGCCCTACCCATGCAAAACATTAGAGCAAGGTCAGAGCAACAAGAAATTGAGGTTTTCCCCAGATTTGAATCATGGGCAGTGGGGAAGGGCGGGATTTTTTAAGGAAAGAGACCACATCTGAAAATAGACTTAAAAGACAAATGGTGGAGAATGGGACACTGGGACTCACACGCACCACTGCCTCCCAAAAGAAAAAGCACCTTCAATTTGAAGGGAGATTTCCCTAATCCTTCACATACACTAAAGGGCTCCCACCACCAATCGAGTTTAACCAATGAACTTATAATCATGGATTACTGAGTACATAAGAAGGCAAATAAAGACAATAGACAGCATACTTAGATGACCCAAAGCTCATGTTTTTAAATTGCACTTGGAAAAATGTAGAAAGGCTATGTATAAACTATTTAAAAGATTCAACAGTCACAAAGATAACCAGTCAAAAGGATAATATCAAGAATGAGCGAAGAGATAAAATGAAAAAACAGGACCTTCTAGAAATAGAATATACAGTTCTTCAAAGAAAAACCTAATCTACAAAACAGTTAATGAGCTAAGAAGTGTTATGGAGAATTATAAAAGATGAATAAGAAAACCTTTTTAGTTAGGGTAAAGGATGAGAGTGGGAAGAGAAATAATGAGAGCATAACAGGGGTCACCTTAATTTCAACCCTTCTGCACATCCACACACCAAAAAGATGAGCAGACAAATTATCCATAGCTCATGCTTACAGTGTAATTAGGAGACAGAGAGACTGAAAAATATATTTGACATGAAAATAGGGAACCATAGTTCCCAAGTCTAGTAGGTCCAGCTCTGGAGCACACACGGCAGTGAAGCATTGGACAGTGACCACATGGAGGAGAGCATCCAACCCCTGCTGGTGGCCTAACAGCTGCCATCAACAATGGTTTTCCCTCAGAGGAGAAGGCTCATTCTTATGGAAAACTCTTTCACAAGGTTTGAGACTTGATGGTTCAAGTACTAGGCATTAAATTATTAAGTGCATGGGGCTTGAGATAGCAATTTTGGAAAGGCACTATTTCAGGATGAGAGAGCTCCTTGCAAGTCTGATGGATACCTTGGTGAATAGAAGGAAATGGATGAACACAGTGATCCTACAGGAACAAAACGGTATCAGATATTCTTACAATGTATTTAAAATGTAGGCACTGATTTTTAAAAAATGCCGTTTGCCTCAGAAGAGAGAATAACTAGTTTATAAAGTTAAGAAAGATATCAATTGCTTTTTTCAGTCTATCCATCCCACAAGATCACCCATTATTGCTGGTTTAGGATAAAATAACCCAAAAAATACCTTCAAAAAAACTCACAAGTTACTATAAAAAGAAAAACAGGAAAAGAAATCTGGCTGGGCGCAGTGGCTCACGCTTGTAATTCCAGCACTTTGGGAGGCTGAGACAGGAGAATTGCGAGTTCAAAGCCAGCCTCAGGAATGGCGAGGTGCTAAGCAACTCAGTGAGACCCTGTCTCTACATAAAACACAAAAAAACAGGGCTAGGGATATGGCTCAGTGGTTGAGTACCCCTCAGTTCAATCCTTGGTAAAAAAAAAAAAAAAAAAAGGAAAGAAAAGAAAAAAGAAATCTGGCAAGATTTCCAATTTACATGTTCCAATTTACAAATTTTCAAGATTACCAATCAGAAAAAAATTAAAAACATTACTTCAATTTAAGTGAAATACAATTAAATGAGCTGATATATGAACACTCAAAATAGGAAAGAACAAACAACAGGAATATGTGAAAAGTGACCTGATGAAATTCAAGTACAAATATTGAAGAATGGGATAAAAAATCTGAGAAATAGCTACTAACTTACAAAAGGAATAAAATTATAAAGAATATACAGGACAGAAATAAGAAGAGTCTAAAGTAAAGAGGCCAAAAAGACCAAAAGAAAATGATAAAGAAGATAGACAAAGAATATAGAATATATGTATAACTGGAATCTCTAAAGATATAAACCAAATCAATGCAACATAAGTGAAATGTAAAACTATAAAAGACCAGGATATACACATTGGGAAACTGCACTGTGCATACTTGGGAGAACAGACTCAGAGTGGTTACCTTGCAGATGTATCTTAATTAAGTTAGATTGTAATTGTAGACAAAGAAAATAATCCTCTGTGCAAATATTCCAAGTTGTTTAAAAAGGAAATAAAATCAGTAACTTCTCATTATCAACATGTAAAGTAAAGTGGCAACAGAATAATTTTTTAAAAAGTAGTCAGGAAAAGAATGAGCCAAGGAATTATCCAGCCAAACTGTTCTCCTATTATCAAAAATACACATGAAGTAACTGGGAATATTGCACATGTTTAGCCCTTCCTGAGGAAGACGCCAGTGAATAGACAGGAGAATTGAGAGTTCAAAGCCAGCCTCAGGAATGGCGAGGTGCTAAGCAACTCAGTGAGACCCTGTCTCTACATAAAACACAAAATAACAGGGCTAGGGATATGGCTCAGTGGTTGAGTACCCCTCAGTTCAATTCTTGGTACAAAAAAAAAAAAAAGAAAAGAAAAGAAAAAAGAAATCTGGCTTTTTAGTTTAAGTCCATCCCATTTATTGATTCTTGCTTTTATTTCTTGTGCTATAGGAGTCTTGTTAAGGAATTCGGGGCCTAATCCCACGTGATGAAGATTTGGATCTACTTTCTCCTCAATTAGACACAGGATCTCTGGTCTAATTCCTAGGTCTTTGATCCACTTTGAGTTGAGTTTTGTGCATGGTGACAGATAGGGGTTTAGTTTCATTTTACTACAAATGGATTTCCAGTTTTCCCAGCACCATTTGTTGAAAAGGCTATCTTTTCTCCAATGTATGTTTTTGGCACCTTTGTCTAGTATGAGATAGCTGTATTTATGTGCATTACTCTCTGTGTCTTCTATTCTGTACCATTAGTCTACATGTCTGTTTTGGTGTCAGTACCATGCTGTTTTTGTTACTATTGCTTTGTAGTAAAGTTTAAGGTCTGGTATTGTGATGCCTCCTGCTTCACTCTTCTTGCTCAGGATAGCCTTGGCTATTCTGGGTCTCTTATTTTTCCAAATGAATTTCATGATTGCCTTTTCTATTTCTATAAGAAAGGACTTGGGATTCTAATTGGTATTGCATTGAATCTGTATAGCGCTTTGGGTAGTATGGCCATTTTAATAATATTGATTCTGCCTATCCAGGAACATGGGAGGTCTTTCCATCTTCTAAGATCTTCTTCAATTTCTTTCTTTAGTGTCTTGTAATTTTTGTTGTAGAGGTCTTTCACCACTCTTGTTACATTGATTCCCAAGGTTTTATTTTTTTGGAGGCTATTGCGAATGGAGTAGTTTTTCTAATTTCTCTTTCAGAGGACTCATTGCTGATGTATAGGAATGCATTTGATTTATGGATATTGATATTATATCCTGCAACTTTGCTGAATTCATTTATCAGTTCTATAAGTTTTTTGGTGGAACTTTTGGATCCTCTAAGTATAGAATCATGTCGTCTGCAAATAATGATAGTTTGAGTTCTTCTTTTCCTATTCGTATCCCTTTAATTTCCTTTATCTGTGTGATTGCTCTGGCTAGAGTTTTAATGACTATATTGAATAAGAGTGGTGAGAGAGGGCATCCCTGTCTTGTTCCACTTTTTAGAGGGAATGCTTCCAATTTTTCTCCATTTAGGATGATGTTGGCCTTAGGCTTAGCATATATTGCTTTAACAATGTTGAGGTATGTTCCTACTATCCCTAGTTTCTCTAGTGTTTTGAACATGAAAGGGTGCTGTATTTTGTCAAATGCTTTCTTTGCATCAATTGATAGAATCATGTCATTCTTTAAGTCTATTGATGTGATGGATTATGTTTATTGATTTCTGTATGTTGACCGACCTTGCATCCCTGGAATGAACCTCACTTGATCATGGTGCATTATTTTTTTAATATGCTTTTGTATGTGATTTGTCAAAATTTTATTGAGAATTTTTGCATCTATATTCATCAGGGATATTGGTCTGAAATTGTCCTTTTTTGACGTGTCTCTGTCTGGTTTTGGAATCAAAGTGATTCTAGCCTCATAGAATGAGTTTGGAAGGGTTCCTTCCAATTCTATTTTGTGGAATAATTTAAGGAGTATTGGAGTTAGTTCTTCTTTGTAGGTCTTGTAGAACTCGGCTGAGAATCAATTTGGTCCAGGGCTTTTCTTGGTTGGAAGGCTCTTGATGGCCTCTTCTATTTCTTTGCATGTAATTGATCTGTTTAAGTCATGAATGTCCTCCTGGTTCAGTTTGGGTAGGTCATATGTCTCTAGGAATTTGTCAGTGTCCTCAGGGTTTTCTATTTTACTGGAATATAAGTTTTCAAAATAGTTTCTGATTATCCTCTGTATTTCAGCAGGGTCTGTCATGATATTTACTTTCTCATCATGAACTTTGGTAATTTGGGTTTTCTCTCTCCTTCTTTTTGTTAGAGTGGCTAATTTTGTAAATTTTGTTTATTTTTTCAAAGAACCAGCTTTTTGTTTTATCAATTTTTTGAATTGTTTCTTGTGTTTCAATTTCATTTATTTCAGCCCTGATTTGAATTATTTCCTTCTTTTGGTGTTACTTTGTTCTTCTTTTTCTAGGGCTTTTAGTTGTAGTGTCAAATCATTGATTTGTTGACTTTTACATCTTTGAATATATGAGCTTAATGCAATGAACTTTCCTCTTAGCAATGCCTTCATAGTGTCCCAGAGATTTTGCTATGTTGTATCAGAGTTCCATTTGCCTCCAACAATTTTTTAATCTCTTCCCTGATGTCTTCTGTTACGCATGCATTGTTCAATAGCAAATTATTGAGTCTCCAGGTGTTATAGTGGCTTCTTTTTTTAAAGCTGTCATTAATTTCTACTTTCAGTTCATTATGGTCAGATAGAATGCAGGGTAGTATCTCTATTTTTTTGTATTTACTAAGACTTGCTTTGTGGCATAGCATATGACCTATTTTGGAGAAGGATCCATGTGCTGCTGAGAAAAATGTTTATTTGCTTGTTGAAGGATGGAATATTCTATGTATATCCGTTAAGTCTAGGTCATTGATTGTTCTATTAAGTCTTGTAGATTCCTTGTTTAGTTTTTGTTTGGAAGATCTATCCAGTGGTGAGAGAGTTGTGTTAAAGTCTCCCAATACTATTGTGTTGGGATCTATTTGGTTCTTGAATTTGAGAAGGGTTTGTTTGACAAACATGGCTGCCCCATTATTTGGTGCATAGATATTTAAGATTGTTATGTCTTGTTGATGTATGATTCCCTTGAGCAGTATGAAATGACCTTCTTTATCCCTTTTCACTAACTTTGGTTTGAAGTCTACTTTATCTGAAATGAGGATGGAAACTCCTGCTTGTTTACGCAGTCCATGTGAGTGATAAATTTTTTTCCATCCTTTCACCTTCAATCTTTCTATGAGATGAGTCTCTTGGAGGCAGCACATTGTTGGGTCTTTTTTTTTAATCCAATCTGCCAGTGTGTGTCTTTTAATTGCTGAGTTTAGGCCATTGACATTCAATGTCATTATGGAGATATGGTTTGTACTTCCAGACATTTTGGTTTATTCTTAGTTTTTAACTTGACTTGGTTTCTCCTTTGATTGGCCTTTAATGTAGCTCCTCCCTTTACAGGTTTTCATTGTTTTTCATTTCCTCCTCATGGAATATTTTACCAAGAATATTCTGTAGTGCCGGCTTTCTTGCTGTGAATTCTTTTAATTTTTGTTTATCTTGGAAGGTTTTTATTTCATCATCAAACCTAAAATTTAATTTTGCTGGATATAAGATTCTTGGTTGGCATCCGCTGTCTTTTAGGGCTTGGTATATGCTTTGCCATGATCTTCTTGCTCTCAGGGTCTGGGTTGAGAAGTCTGCAGTGATCCTAATTGGCTTCCCCCTATATGTAATCTGGTTCCTTTCTCTTGTGGCTTTTAAGATTCTCTCCTTGTTCTGAATGTTAGGCATTTTCATTATGATGTGCCTTGGTGTAGGTCTGTTGTGATTTTGTACACTTGGTGTCCTGTATGTCTCTTGAATTTGATTATCCAATTCATTCTTCATACTTGAAAAGTTTTCTGATATTATTTCATTGAATAGATTTTTCATTCCTTTGGTTTGGAGTTCTATGCCTTCCTCTATCCCAATAATTCTTAAGTTTGGTCTTTTAATGTTATCTCAAAGTTCTTGAATGTTCTGTTCATGACTTCTTACCATCTTCACTGTGTGGTCAACTCTATTCTCAAGGTTAAATATTTTGTCTTCAGTATCTGAGGTTCTGTCTTCCAAGTGGTCTAATCTGTTGGTGATGCTTTCCATTGAGTTTTTAATTTGGTTTATTGTTTCCTTCATTTCAAGGATTTCTGTCTGGTTCCTTTTCAGGTTCTCTATCTCCTTATTGAAGTGATCTTTTACTTCCTGTATTTGCCTGTGTATCTCTTTATCAAAGTGATCTTTTACTTCCTGTATTTGCCTATGTATCTCTGTATCAAAATGGTCTTTTGCTGACTGGGCTTGCTCTCTTATATCATTTTTTAAGTCACAGAGCATTTTAATTATGTACATCCTGAATTCCTGTTCTTTCATTTCTTCTGCCGTACTGACCATGGATTCTAATAATGTGTTATCTTGGTTTGTTTGAGTCACTTTCTTCCCTTGTTTTTTCATGGTGATTGTGTGTCTTTCTTTATAGCCCTGCTGATCCAAGTTGTTACAGTTTTTACTCCTATACGGGTATAGTTTCCCTGCAGGGTTTCCATACCTCTCTTTTAAGGGGAAGACCAATATTGATTGATTTCAATACAAGCAATATATAGTTTCAAACCAAGTAGTTCCTAATTAGCTCTCAAATACATTTACAGTTTAGTCACGATATATATCAATTATGGGTTCCTTTACAATCTATTGTGTAAACAATAAGTTTGCACAAGGGTCTATAGCTTCTGTTGGTGGGCTAAGGAAGCTTGAGGGTGGGGTGTAGGATAGAATGTTGGGGTAGTAGGAAGTGAGGATATGGTTATTAGATCTTAGAAAGCATGAAAAAGGAATCCAAGAAAAGTTGACTATTACTAGAAAGAGTGACCGAGAGTTGGGGGAGACCAGTAAGGAAGAAGAAAAGAGAGTACAGCGAGGAGAGATGCTAGCAAGAAAAATACAACATATGCAAGTGGGGGTTACAAAGCTATATACTACCACTCTAATACACAGTTCATAAATCCCAATCTACCATGTCCCACTGTATAACAAATACTTGGCTTCACAACTGTTGGGGATTAGAAGGTAGGAAAAGAGAGAGAAAAGAGGGAAGGAAAAAGAAAGGAAAGAAGAAAATCACAGTGAAATAAATCAAAAAGATTAAACAATAGAAATATTAGGAGAAAAAGATAAAGGCTAAAATAAAAAATAAGAATAAAAAAAGTAAAAAAAAAAAGGTCTCAATGTAAATAAACAGGTATGGTTCCTTTCACCTCCAGTAGGTGGCATTGTCCGTTGCTTGCTGGACTTTCCTGCTGGTGTCCTGGGCGTGGGTTTCACAGCAGAGTATAACTCTGGGCCTGGCCACTGGTGAAATCGCCCCCAACTCACAGTGTTCTGTGTTGAGTTCAGTTTGTTTCCAGGAGCTGTCCAACACACCCTCGTGTAGAAGCAGGCCCTGCCGGGGCCGAACCTTGGGCTGGGCCTCCGAGCCGCCAACAGCAGAGCAGAGGAGCTCCGCCGCCTTTTGCTGCTGAAGTGACTGGTGGCCCTGTGTACACGTGCAAGTGAAATTCCTGCGGGGACAGCTGTAGAATGATGTCCAGAAGCTGGCTGGGAGATGGTAATTCCACAACTGACCGCTGCGACCGTCTAGGTCACCATCTTGGAACCCCCCTACAATCAACTTATAAATATATGTGTTGATGTCAACTGTGTTTGTCAGCTTTCTATTACCATCACAAAATATCCAACAGGAAAGGCTCATTTTGGATCACAGTACTAGAGGTTTCAGTACACAGCCACTTGGTTCTGTTGTGTTTAAGCCTGTGGTGAGACAGATCGTCATGGTGGGAATGTGTGGCAGAGGAAGCTGCTCAGCTTGTGACAGCCAGAAAGCAAAAGGTGAGAGAGAAAGAATCCAGTATCCCACAGTTGCCTTTGAAGGCACACATCCTTGATCTCAGACCTTCCCTATGCTCCACCTCTTAAAGGTTCTGCCACCTTCCAACAGCGACACAGGCTGTAAGCATTCCACACATGGGTCCTTGGGCGACTTATCCAAACTGTAGCATTTTTTTAAAAACATGGTACACAATTGTTAGCATTAAAATGTATATCTAAAGGGAGAACAAGCCATCAATAGATACCTCTGTCTTCTATTTCAGTGAACTAACTGAAAAATTACAAATACATAAGCAACTATTGTCATATTCACATTATACAGAGACTAAAATTCTACTAAGAATTAGTGTATAGTGGACTAATATAAGACATGTTTTTGGTTGTGTTTTTGTTCTTGGTTTTTGGTTTTTTGGTACTAGGGGGATTGAACCCAGAGGCACTTAGCTATATCTCCAGCCCTTTTTATTTTAAGACAGGGTCTTGCTAAGTTGCTGAGGGTCTCACTGATTTGCTGAGGGTGGCCTTAAACTTGTAATCCTCCTGCCTCAATCTCCAGAGTTGCTGGATTACAGGTGTGTATCATTGCACCCGGCCAGACTACTAGTGTTTTAAGTAGTGAGCCTACACTTCAGAATCAGATTGAAAAAGAATTATGGTATTTCACTGATTCTTAAATTTTCTAGGAATTATGTTTTTATTTTTTTAAAAAAGAAAATTTTATACCTTGGACTTATTTATCACATTTTATTCTTTCCCTCAATTTCTCACCATTATATTATTTGAATGAGTTGATACATAACTAGACATGTAACAGTATACTAGAGGAAAGCAATACAAACTTTTGGGATAATAGCTGAAAGTTTGGAATTTGGACAGAATTTACTGCTTTTAGCCAAATATATTAGTTGGAAAAATTAAGTCTAAATATTATCATTTTTTAAATGGTAGTAACACTTTAATCAGGTATTTCCATAATTTAAATTGTATTTATATAGTACTAGATTCCTGTAGGGCTTAATAAAAGACATTACTGTCCTAATGTCACAGCAAATGATCAAGAAGAGATAAGTTATACTTCATAACGTAGATTTTCTTTTTTAGTCACAATGAGTTTCTGATGTTGAACAGAATTCTGAGCATATAATAGTTGCTTAATAAATATTTGCTAACTAACAATTTAGAATTATTGACTATCAGCTTTGCCTGGTCCTGTACAAAGTCCTTGGGGAGACAAATGATGCCTTCGGATTTGTTTCTAAAATAAGAATATTAGATTCTAACACTCATTAAAATATATGCCAAAAGTTTAATCTGAACTTGTATGGATTTTACCTGTATAAATTCTGAGATATCACCATTGAGTAATTCTATTATATGTACATAGAGTTAAAATATTAGAGTGTTCTCATTTCCTCTAATGAAAATGTATGCGTGACTAACTTACAAACTACAAGCATCACAGGGGCAGCAGACAGGCTGACAAGTCTCCCAATAAAAGGCTTTCAACATTTAGTTGTATGGTAGAAGATCTCAGCCTTTATGAAGGTGAAATAAATGTATGCACATTTAAGAGACTATGAATCAGGAGGATCTAGATTAATTTTTATCTGTTTGTCAAAGGAATGAGTGATTTCATTTTGTATTTTAATATCTTATATATTATATTTCAGTATCTTACAATTCCTTCTCCCCACATCTGGAAACCTTTGGTAACTTGTCCAGGGACACGTAACTAATAGTTTATATGGTTATGACTTGATTCTAAAGCTGATCACCCACCTACTTCTAAAACCATTTTTAAATTCTGGGTCTTGATAGACCAAACTCATTTTCGATAGACTAGAGAAAGACAACTTTTTATATCCTTTTACAATATAAAATAAGGATGACATGTATTTATTCAAAATGAAAAAACAAAGGTAACTATAAGCAAAACTGGATATAGTCATTTCAGAATCTAAATATTACTACAGAACATTTGAAATACTTTAGAAGAAAAAATTAAACTACTACCAACTTTGTTATACTACCATCCATAATTCAATGAAAAATGAAACAATCTGTTTGCTACTGAACAGCTCTTTCATATACTCATCCAAAGATAATTTAAACTTTCATTACTAAAGTAAAACCATAAGTATAGAAATATAAAAATACCTTATACAGCTAATATGTGACCGACTTGCAAAGTACACGATTTCTCACTTTCACTCAGCTTTGACACTTCTTATATATGGTTAAAAACACTGTATTAGAAATGGAACTGTGGGTTGGGGTTGTGGCTCAGTGGTAGAGCACTTGTCTGGCACATGTGAGGTACTAGGTTCGATCCTCAGCATAACATTAAAAAAAATAAATGAAGATATTGTGTCCATCTACAAGTAAAAAAAAAAGAAAAGAAAAGAAATGGAACTGTGCTGTCCTTTGTGTGCAGATATTTTCAGCTGTGCCAAGCAACACATATAATTATTTTGTAAGCCTTACATAATGGTACACGCAACTGGCTTTGCCTTTATGTCACTTTAAAAAACATCAACTGTAAGAGCCAAGATGTCACAACTTCTACTTTAGTCAGCTAAATAATCAGAGCAGAATTGAGAGAAAAAATGCAAACAGCACAATAAAGAAAAAGCAAATTTAAACCCCAGGCTCATGATGTCCCAGGGCAGATATTAATTGCCCTGGTTTCTCCAAGTTCATTCTTTTCCTTCTACAAACTTCTGCATCTTGTGGTTTTAACCATTAACTAATATGTGAACAAAGTGGGAACCTCTATTCTGGGGGCTTCATTTCTGTGATGTAGCTGCATTTTACTGACTAAGTTTGTTAAGTAAGAAACTTCCAGTTTCCCAATTGATGCCTCTAATTTTGTATATTTTGAGGCATAAAATATTCTTTATGGATGAAACTTTGTCTGCTTAATCCATCTGCCAGCGAGTTCTTTTTTTCTGGCCAAATATTGCTTAGGGCCTTCAAGTGCTTCTTCATCTGTGAAATGAAAAGAGGTACTTCCAACCTAAAATGCCCTCATCTTCATGTCCCCTTGTAAGTTCAAAAATCTTTCTACAGTTATACACCACACAGCAAAGAGCACAGGGCTCACAAAGAACCCTTCAACCCTTAGCTTTCTTTAAGTCTCTGTTGTGAAGGCCTCATGAGGAGCTGGGGTTTGCTGTGTTGTGGTGTGTATACTTCTTTGAGGGTGCTCTATGTCAAGTGATTTGTTCTTCCAAAACACGAGTTTAAAATATCAGCTTTGGTTTTTTATGGAAAAGTAGACTTTATGCTTCCAAATATAAATGATCCATGTTGAAGGTCAAAGTTTCTTTTTTTCTTTTTTTTAGGGGAGGGAGAAAGGTACCGGGGATTGAACGAAGAGGCACTTGACCACTGAGCCACATCCCCAACCCTTTTTTGTATTTTATTTATGAGACAGGATCTCACTGAGTTGCTTAGCGCCTTGCTTTCACTGAGGCTGACTTTGAACTTGCAATTCTCCTGCCTCAGCTTCCAGAGCCAAAGGTCAAAGTTTCTAAAATGGTAGATCACATTAGCAACTGAATTCTGTCCCCGCAAAATATCTGTTGAAGTCCTAAGGTTCAATACCTGAGAATGTGTTCCCTTTGCAAATAAAGGTCTTTGCAGAGGTGATCAAGTTAACTTAGGTCATTAATGAGGACACTAACCTGCTAAAGCTGGGGACACAGAGACAGATATGCACAGAGCAAAGATGATGTAGACAGACAAAGACAGAAGACGACCCACCTCTGAGCCATGAATGCCTTAGGCTGCTAGAAGCTAAAAGAAAGGCCTGCAACAGATCCTTCTCTAGTTCCTTCAGAGGGAACATGCTTTCATTGACACCTTAATTTTGGACTTCCAGTCTCCAGAATTATGAGATAATAAATTTTTTATTTCCCCAGCCACCTAGTTTGAGGTATTTTACTACAGCACCCATAGGAAACTAATATAATGTGTTCAAACATTCTTAGTTCTTCAGTAATTCAAACTATATCTTATGGTACAGTATCCTAGAATTTTCTAGAAACTGCTTTGGCACTAGAACTCCTAAACCTCACAGAAAGAGAACCAGGTAAATTAAGATACTATAGTGTCATCTTTAGAGATTAAATTTAAAACTTTAATGACACTGGAATGGCAATGGGTTGTAAACTGATAAGAAGATGATTATTTGAGTAAGAATGCCTTACTAAAAACCTTAATTTACTGTAAAACTGTGACTCAAAACAGTAGAGGATGAGTTAAATGCAAATTTTAAAATTGGATAAGTCATCTACTTCAAAGTGTATTGACTTCTTTCATAACCTTACAATAAGAATTTTTTATTAAAAAACAACAAATTGTTTTTAATTTTTAAAATCATACAATGTTAAGGCAAATATTGAGAAAGTAGGAGAAAGTATATAAATGTAAATAAATCATAAATAACACTATAATTCAATTATAAATTTTACTTAAAATTTGCATTTCCTATCAAATACACACATACCAACCACAAATATAAACATGTATTTGATTTAACATTATTTAAAGCTTGCATATAATTATGTATTCACATATGTTCAACGATTTTTACTTGTTATGTATAAAATTTTATCACTTTATATTATACAAGGTAATTTCCATAACATTTGTTAACTTAGACTTATAGTTTGAAACAGTCATTTTGGTTTTACAATTGTTATGTGTTTTACTTAGCCATTTTCCAAGTATTTGGCATTATGTCTTAAAGGCTGGAAATCTTAGAATATTTTACAGGGTGAATATGTGATAAATACTGTTCAGAGCCAAGCTTAACTAAAATAAATGTGCACTGCTTTTTACTAAAGGACAGCAATAGAAAAACCAGAGAACTCCTAATTCTATTTCTTAATGGAATTATTTTCCTGGAGCACTTTTTAAAAATAATACCAGAAAAAGCTGAGATCAAATTATGAATTTGTTTAATTCATTGATGAATCAAATTTATATGGGAAAATAACTTTTTTATTCATTGTAGTTTTTCAAAAAAATATAGCTGAGTATATTTTCTCATAAATTTGTTATATTTTCCAAAGTGTACTTACTTTTGGAGGTCAAAGAGCAAAATGATCCTGAACACTAAATTTACCTAGGAACTTCAAGTTTGAAATCATTTATAAGGCCGGGATTGTGGCTCAGTGGTAGAGCGCTTGCCTAGCACACATGATGCACTGGGTTTGATCCTCAGCACTACATATATAAATAAATAAAGGTATTGTGTCCATCGACAACTAGAAGAAAAAAAGTCATTTACAAATTTTTTTCATTAGTGTTCAGAATCATCTTGAAAGACACAATGCAGTCATTATTATTTTCATAACTTAGATAATTTCATTGTCAAAGTATCTGAGAATGGCAGATCACATTTCCAATTTCATTATTAATCTAAGATTCTAAGAAGCAAGATGAGACACCTAATGACCTGGGATGTGTAGAAGGGTGGATTGGGACTCCAGATAATGCACAGGGAGTAAGTAGTAAAAAAGAACATGACAACCAAAACAGATGGTCAGTCAACCCCAACGCTACAGTCAACCTGGAGACTCAATAAGTCAAGATGGTTGATGCTGGAAAAAAGTTTTATGAAATCTACTTAGCAACCTTGTGGATTAAGAACATGTGTCTTCTGAAATAACACATCTTATTGTTAGAGAGTAATGAGGCATTTGGAGAATATGCTCATTGATATTTGAATTTACCGGAATGGTCATCAAGAAAGAATTTCTTTTTCTCTATGCAGACCTTGCTTGTGGCTAACCTAGAAGATAGGAAGTAAGATTTCTAAAAGCTCAGTCTATTTAACTGCACAGACTTTAGTAGCTTGATTTTTCCTGATTACCAATGCTTTTACTTCTCAGATTCATTATAAGATACCAAGTTAACACCAGTTAAAATGAAGATAAATATTAACATTAGATAAAAATCCTCTCAAGAAAGAAATGAAGAAATTATGGGAGGGGCAGGCATGAAGGCAGATATCCTGATGAGGATTGGAAACTCTTTTGACTTAATAAGATCCTAAGAATAAGCACTCCAAATGCTCCTTCTCATAGAGAAAGGAAAAATAAAGCCACTTGAGAAAGGAGTCACCTCACTTTTCTATAAATCCAAGTGGACCTGAATTTAGGTGACGCTCACCCTTCAAATAAATGTTTTCTAGTGACATGAAGATTCTGAAAATGCTTCAACAGCAATAACTGGGATGGACGCTGTGTTGTAATAATTTGGATACACTTGACTAATGCAGTTATTTGCAATGAGGTTGGCTCAGTGCCCAAAGCAGTGAGCAAACAAATATAGCTCGACAATTGTTTCATGCTTTCCAAGACAGCCAGAGAGGTTTTTGCTCAGTCCAAGGGGGCAGTGGTCACTGCTGCAGACGCTGGTCACGAAAACCTCATCAGATATATTTTTAAAGGAGTCTTTGTTAAATTCACCAATGTGTTTTATGTAAAAATGCTGGTGAGGCACGAGTGTTTTTAATCAAATTAGTATGCAACATAAGGCAGCTGTGTATTCAAATGGGTTTCTTAGCAATTTGGTTGTTTTCCTTATAATAACAGGAAAGAACATTTTGATTTTGAAGGTGACAGAGGCAATATTACCAGAATTAAACAATCTGAATTAGCTTTTTCATGAAATGTAATATGTTTTATGCTTTTAGATGGGATGCTCCGGTGCTTTCAGATGAGCCTGCCACTGTCACAGTCAATGGCCAGGAACAGAATAAGCTCTGGAGGTAGGATTATCCTCAAATTTAATTTTTTTTAGAAGAAGCTAATGGCAAATGTTTCTAGCAAACTTTAGGTTCATCTATGTTATAACTAGAGAACCAAGACAGGATATTAAAAGAACAGATAAGTATAAAATTAGTAAACAAAGTTTGACATTTTGCTTATTCTATGAATTTGATGCTGAAAATGGATATAATCCCTAAGATCATAAACAGCATGCATGTCAGACAAAAGCTGCAAAATTTCATTTCTTTGTCAACTGAGGTAAATTCAAGACTATCGCACATTAAGAGAGTAACAAGATTACAAATTTAACTTTGAGTTCTATGATAATATTTCCTGCAAGGGGTTTCTAACTAAAGCTGTTTAAACACAGACAGAGGGATTCTTTCTGTTGTTTCTACAACTTGCATGGATTAGTATTCAAAGCGGCAGCATTCAGAGTCCAGCCATACCACTATTAAGCAGAAAAATTCTTGTTCATATTGATCAAGAGGAAACAAAAGCCCAGAGAGGATAAAAACATATCAGATCAAGTTTAAGGGAAATTTGGAATTCTTAGAATAAAATAGCTCTCATAAAATTGTTTCTGACCCTGTAAGGCTAGCCTGAATGGTTTTGAAAATGAGAAGGAAGTTTCTGTGATAACCCCTCATAATCTCATTGTTTCATTGGCCTTTTAGGGAGCAAAGTCTTACAACTTCTTAGCAAATAGAACTACCTGTTATTGATAGAGAGAGAGATACTGCTGATAAGATAGTTTTGCAATTTCTGATAGTGGTAAGGCATTTTCTTTCTTTATCTTCAATGAGAAGGTGGTCTGAAAGTCCTTCCCTAGAAGATGCATACATAGGAACTTTTTACCCTGAGGCTGGGCAAGTAGTGATTAACACCAATGATTGCAACACAGCCTAGGAGTCGTGCAATTTAGCTTCAGAAAAATATCTGCCTAATAGAATAATAAGCATGTGCACTGGGGACCACATAGATGCTCTACGAATACTAGAAGAGCAATGTGACTGAAGCAGTCTGCTAGTGTTCTGGATGAAAGGATTTTAAAGCCATCTGGTGTCTGGACATCAGCCTGAAAATCACAGGCTTCGATCCATAAGATAATCCATTTACACAGTCTACATACTGTGATGGCTTTCCCCATGGATTTGTTCCATTATCCCAAATCATTCCCTGTAACCTGTGGAAAGGTCTAATGTCACCAAGATAATAGTAAAGAAGCACTTATTATTTCATTTATGAGACACATTTATTATACTGATTCAAATAGTTGAGGACTCCATACTTAGAGCAGTGGATTCAAACAGTAGCCCAACATAGGCAATTCTTTACAATGGACACTGAATTTTCTTTATGAATGAATGAATGAAGAATACACTCATTTGTGTGTCTTGTAAGAAGGGCAAATAACATCCAAATGACAGTTTCAATGGGGGTCAAAATAACATCCAAAGGAAATTTTTAAATTCAGTCAACATTTCCTGACAATATATGTCAGTAGAGACAGAATAAGTTATGGAAGTTTCTGCCTTCAGAGATCATAGTCAAAAAGAAAAAAAATACACAAACGAGCAATGTAAGTACACAGTGTGTGATAGAAGTAACAAAGTAATGCTCCATGTTTCAAAATGTATGTCTCAAATTGTAATTTGAATGGAATTTAGGATTTAAATTTATTTGGATACTACTTTCTGAAAGTTTTTTTGTTTGAAAATTGTGCTCTTGCTTCTTTTGAAAAATATTTTTCCCACTGGAAAATAACAACTATATAAATCTTTAAAATGCAATAATAGCATATGATTTTAAGTTAGGATATAAAAAAACTATTAGTATTCCAAAATTTTAAATACCATTCCATATTGTTTCCTTTAGAGGTGGATCCACTCACAGCCGGCCACCTCATGATCTTCCTTGTCCCTTATGGGTAGTTTATTCACATTTTCTATTTCAGTGAAAATACACCCCTTACCATTTTTACTTTTTAGCTTTTTCCACTGGGATGAACTGTCTTGAACAGAGTCCACTTTGCACTGAATATTCCTATGTCTTCAAGTCAGATCAAGATGACAATCACTGCATTATTTTTTATACAGTGATTGATCTGCATTGGATTGGATCTGACCTTCCACTTCCTAGGCTTTGTGATCGCTCTCTAGTTTTACCATGAAAAGTCTCTGTCCACACAACAGGGCTATGCCTTCTATGGGAAGGACAACATCTTCTAGTCATCTTGAACTACTCTATCTTGAAATACCAACTCATAGGAACCTACTACAGAAACAGGACTTATTACAATAACTCAATGGATGGCTTTTGAAGAACTAGAAGAAATTACCACCTTGGCCACATGTTCCTGAGCTACTTACTCACTACATGTAACACATGTCAACTCTACCACCATCTGGCTTCTGCTTTCATTTGGGTGGAGGGAAGAGAGACAAGAAAAGTCAGTTTCTCATCATCAACTGATATCATTTTGACCACTGAATTTATGCCCTCTTAGACCTGACTCTCATGTCCTTCCTAAATTAGAATGAAATTAGAGTGTCCAAATTCTTAATATTGTATCTGAATCTGTGTCAGTTTCCTCTCATGAGTCCCTGTCTCCTCACTTTTATTACTTACCTTCATGTGTATTTTGATTCTCTCTCCAATTTTGTCTACCTTCCAGATTTCTCTTTTTTTCAAAGAGAGGGGCCTGTAAAAATCCAGGCTAGAGGAGAGGTCAGGTTAAACATAATTGTTTCCAGGTATGGTGGAGGATGTCTATAATCTCAGTGATTCTGGAGGCTGAGTTAGGAGGATTGTAAGTTCAAGCCAGCCTTGGCAATTTGGAGAGGTCCTAAGCAACTTGGCACCCCTGTCTTAAAACTAAAATAATTTTTTTGAAGGGCTGGGGTTCAGTAGTAAAGTACTGAGGTTCAATACCCAGTACCAAAAAAAAAAAGGTAATTGCTACTCTGAGGATCTTATAATCCAAAATGAATCAAAGGGCTTTATTAGCTTTTAAGAATTATTGCCAACTGTCTTGATGCTAACATCCTTCTCTCTAACATTACAAACTTTTTGATCAGTTTTACTCTGAGAAGGTCATTAAATGTAGTTTCCAGCTCACAGATTGATGTTGGCCCATTATCTACCAACTAATAGTAGTGAAAAAATATTACTAAATGTGACAGAGGCATAAAGTTATCCCTGTTAGAAGTGATTTTTACAGTAGGCCCCTCTCTTAGAGAAGAGAGGAATCTAAAAGCTAGATGGAATTGGAGAAAATATGGAGATAAGTAATAAAAGTGAGATTAGGAAATCTTGAGAGTAAACTGGCATAGATTGAGGTACTCACAATATCCAGAAGTTGAACAATCTAATTTTATCCTAATGTGGAGAAAAAAAATGAAAGGCAGGCTCATAATAGGGTGTGTATTCAGTAATCAAGGGAGACCCAATATCAATGGAGCATAAACTCAGAATAAAGTAAAATAATATATACTTAATTAAGTATTGTGAATATACTTTTCTAGTTTATCAACCATTATGTATAGGATAAATCCTGTTTTGCTAAAGAGAGATTGGAAATGTATATCACATAAAGCTAAAAATGTTGCCTTTGATGTTGGTATTGCAATATTAATAATGCTTTTTTCTGATTTTGCTAATTTTCCATAATGAGCACATATTAATAGCATAGATAGGAATAAATGAAATTTTAAGCTAATTAAATAATTAAGCAAGGAAATTCAAAGACAGTATTTATTCAGTAATATGGTGAAAATCAGAAGTCAAGAATATTTAAATGACTTACTGGGGGACTACAGCATGATTCCATAAGTTTGAAAGGATCCATAGAACACACTTAAATTTTATTTAAATAAAGCACATAACAGCATGTGCCTTAGAGGCAGAGTTTTTATTTTATTTTTGAGTTTACACCTACATAAAATGGGGCTATTTTTATCTGCTTTAAAGGGTCATTATAAATACTAAGTGAAACAGTGTTTGTGAAGTATTTAGAACAATAATTCCATATAAAACACTGTTAAGTCTGGAAATATCTTGATGAATCACACATTCCAGGGTTTTCCAAACTGTGAATTGCAACTCATTTAGGGTTATGATTTAATTTAGAATGACCTAACCAGCATTTAAAATACAAATTTACAAAATTGTAAAAAAACCAGAACAGAACAATGCTACACATGAACAGCAAAGATTGTGAACTCAACAACGCATTACAAAATTCTCTGGTCAATAGTTACTAGGGAATGCAAACTAAATCCACAATAGGATGGCACTTCCCACTCATCAGGAAGCTTAAAATAAGAGAAAGATAATACCAAGCATTGACAAGGACATGAAGAAACTGGAGCATGACAACATTTCTGATATAATTGTAAAATGGTATAGTCACTTTGGAAGACAGAATGACAGTTTGTGGAAAAGTTAAAAATAGGGTTACTTTATGACCCAACCCAGTAATTCCAAACATGGCCAAGTTTTGATTTTCTGAGTAATAAGTAATAAATAATCTAGAAGTTTTATTTTAAGTTTTTAAGTCTAAATATACTGGTTGATCACTGATTTTGATGTTGAAATGAAGGAAAGGAATCTGAAAACCTACTTGTGATATTTCAAAAATGTTTTGAATATGCTTTGAGATATACTCTCTATTTAACTCTTTATTCCACTGTCATAAGGGAAGTCTTTAAAGTTAAATGTTAGCAACAAAATTTCAGCACAAATTACACTGGTGGGGGTTAGAATGGGAAAACAGAGCTTCACCACATCTTCACAAAGTGGTTTCATTTTATTTAAATTCCTAGATGGCACACATAGATATTCAAATGAATATCCAAATAAAAGATGAATATCCAGATAAAAAATCCAAAAGATGATCGTAAATTATAGATTAATGATACTGTTGATATGATGCTATTGAGATATTTAAGATTTGAAATGGCTGCATCACTGTAGTATGCTGTTTTTAAGTCTTTGGGATATAAACTGAGGAGTGGGATAGTTGGGTCAAGTGGTGGTTCCATTCCAAGTTTTCTGAGGAATCTCCATACTGCTTTCCAGAGTGGTTTACCAATTTTACATTCCCACCAGCATTGTAAGAGTGTGCCTTTTTCCCCACATCCTCGCCAACACTTATTGTTGCTTGTATTCTTAATGACTTCCATTCTGACTGGAGTAAGATGAAGTCTTAGAGTAGTTTTGATTTGCATTTCTCTAATTGCTAGAGATGTTGAACATTTTTTCATATATTTGGTGACTGTATATCTTCTGAGAAGTGTCTGTTCAGTTCCTTAGCCCATTTATTGATTGGGCTATTTGTTTTTTGGGTGTTAAGATTTTTGTGTTCTTGTTATATCCTGGAGATTAGTGCTCTACCTGATGTGCTGTGGTAAAAAATTTTCTCCCATTATGTCGTCTCTCTCTTTATTTCACTAATTGTTTCTTTTGCTGAGAAGCAGCTTTATAGTCTGAATCCATTCCATTTATTGATTCTTGATTTTACTTCTTGTGCTGTAGAAGTCTTGTTAAGGAAGTCAGGGCCTAATCCAACATGATGAAGATTTGGGCCTCAGCCACATCAATGTTTATAGCAGCACAATTCACAATAGCTAAATTGTGGAACCAGTCTAGATAGATTGGTTCAACTCTTCAATAGATGAAGGGATAAAGAAACTGTAGTATATGTAGACAATGAAATATTACTCAGCAATAAAATCATGGCATTTGCAGGTAAATGAATGGAGTTGGAGAATATCATGCTAAATTAAGGAAGCCAATCCCCCAAAACCAAATGCCAAATGTTTTCTCTGATAAGTGAATGCTGATCCATAATTGGGGGGAATAGGAGGAATGGAGGAACTTTGGATAGGGTAAAGGGGAAGGAGGGAAAGGGAGGGGGCATGGAGGTAGGAAAGATGGTGGAATGAGATGTACATTATTACCCTAGGTACATATGTAATGACATGAATGGTATGACTCTACTTCGTGTACAACCAGAGAAATGAAAAATTGTGCTGCATTTGTATACTATGAATAAAAATGCATTCTTCTGTCATGTATAAAAATTAGAATAAATAAAAAAAGATTTGAAATGGTACTATCTATAGGGAATAGTAGCAGTATATTATGGATTTAATCAGTGAAAATCTTAGATTCAAATCAGGTATGGGGTGGGGTTACCCAGTTCTCTAGTGAACAAGCAATTCAGAGACATGACTTAAGTTTCTGTGGTCACTATGGAAACACATTTTTAATGTAAACGTAGCTGGATTAAGCTGGCTTTGATTTCTGTTACTATTAAATAGTTGAGAAAAAGATGTTAGATGTAGGTCTTAAAGCATATGAATTGGTGAAATTGATTAAAAGGTAAAGGAAGATTTTTTAAATGTCTTTTGTTAGGAACCTTATTCATGGATGCTACCCTTATCTCTTCATCTTATCTTCCTACTGAGTACACGTATGCTCTAAATTGAAGAAAGGAGGATTAGACAAAAGCCTTCAGAAATGTACACACTTAGCTATGTTAGGATCCTTGCAAGAAACCAAGGTAAGAAACATAATCTGGCTATGTAATGGAAAGCCAGAGTCAATACTGGTTAAACTCAGAAATCTTTTTTTTTTTAACATTTATTTATTTTTTTAGTTGTAGGTGGACAGAATATCTTTATTTTATTTTTATGTGGTGCTGAGGATCGAACCCAGTGCCTCATGCATGCTAGGCAAGCACGTTACCACTGCGCCATAACCCCAGCCCCAAACTCAGAAATCTTTATGGCATTGAAGATAAAGAGAAAGTGCTCCAAATTTAAATTAATTTGCCGAATAAAGACAGAAGCAAAGGAAAATAGGTACAAATGCACAGAGACACATTACGAAGATAGAACAGAAGTTATTACCAACAGAGAACCATAAATATGGCAATAGATCTTCAAATCAATTATGGAAGGGATTAGAAAATAAACAATTATTCTAAAAGACAGGGAAGGAAAAATAATATGTGTTCCATCAATGCTAGTTTAAGTACAGTGAATTATTGAACAGGGAGGTTTATATAGTGAGTAGCAAACAAGTTGGAGTTCAGTGACTTCTCTGAACTTTGTTTCAGGAGAGAGTAATTGAAAACTGTTGATCAGCTGAGCTAGTTAAGAAGGGTGGGCACAGAAGAAAAATGAGTCAGCCATGTCAACACCGAATAAACAAAAAGAGCTGTCTGCACAGAAAATCACAAGAATAGGAGACTAACCTGTCTGTATTAAAATCAAAAGAAAAAAAAAAAGCCTTACACTATAACAGTGGTCAAATATAAAAAGGTTTCTTTTATATTAAAAGAAAACCTCTGTCATATTATAAAGATGTTTTTCCTAAAGATCAAATAATTTGAAAAGAGGCAAAATATTTATCTATTTTTAAAGAGGCAAAAGGAATCGGACTTGGTTACTTGGTTATCTGGGAAGATACCAGATGTAATCAATCAAATTTTAATCACCTGGAAAAGTATGGGTATTATGAAATACCAACATGGTTTTCTGAATAGCAAATCATGCCAGACCCATTAAATCGTGTCCTGTGATAGCATTACAGGCCACAGAGACAGGGGGAAATGATAGTGATAATCCATCTTGTTTTCAGAAGGTCTTGGAATCTGCTCTTTGTCACAGTTTCATTGACAAACTTGTGGATATATGACCTCAGACACATTATTTTTAGGTGGATGGATGCACCACATGCATGAATGTTCAACCAAAGGACAATTGAGGCTTTCAATTTCAGTTGCACTAATATTTTGATATAGTTCCCAGACACTGGTCATGGGGACCATCTAATCAACTACAATTAGATGATCTGCATCAAGTAATTAAGAGCATGCTCATCAATTTTCTAGGTAATTATAGATCTGCTTAGTATAAGTAAGAGACAAAAATGGAAATGGTGAATATAATATAAATACAGAATAGATATCTGGGATAAACTTTTCCTAATAGAATAGTAATCAACAATGTGATGCTATTGTGAAAATTGCTGAGATTCTATAGAAAATTCTTAAAAGGAGTATGGCATGCAAGGATTTGAAAAAATGTACTTTTGCCTTTCCTTGTTTTAGTTAATCACCATTAACATATTTGCTTTTAGGTAAAATATCTATAGGGATTGCTTCCAATCCTTCCCACCTCAAGGATACCAAAATTTAAGAAAGC
This sequence comes from Geosciurus inauris, assembly GCA_004024805.1. NCBI lineage: Eukaryota > Metazoa > Chordata > Mammalia > Rodentia > Sciuridae > Geosciurus > Geosciurus inauris. The sequence continues at coordinate 79,301 of PVHX01003969.1, forward strand.
TTGAGTCCCTCTTGCAAAATGGCACAATATTGGCATATAACCTGTGCACATTCTCCTATTACTTTACATCACCTCTAAATTACTTATAAGACATAATGCAATAAAAATGCTATGAAAATAGTTGTTATACTGAATTGTTGAGGGAATAACAACAAAAAATATGTCCATGTTCAGTATAAATGCAATTGTTGTTTTCTGAATATTTTGATCTGAAGTTAGTTGAAATCCCATGAATACAGAATTCATGGATAGGGAGGACCAACGATATTTACAAGGTGAACACAGGTCAGGAAGAAAAATATTATCTTCATTCCCAAAGCCTCCTAGATTCCCTTCTAGTTACTGCTTCAGTTGGCTAATCTCTTAAATTCTAACACCATGGATTGGTCTTCTCTGTTTATGTTAACAACAACAACAAAAAGATCACACAGTATGTATTATGTATTTTTCTCTGTCTGTGTCTTCTTTTGCTTTTTTTTTTTTTAAGTACTAAGGATTGAGCCCAGGGGTGCTTAACCACTAAGCAACACCCCTCGCCATTTTTTTTTTCATACTCTCTCACAGTTGCTTAGGGCCTCACTAAGTTGCTGAGGCTGGCCTCAAACTTGCGATCCTCCTGCCTCAGCCTCCTGAGTCACTGAGACTATAGGCGTGTTTGTGGGATTCATCCATATTAAGGCATCCACCTGAAGAGAGGAATATAGATTTTAAAAAGTGAAGGGATTCCACCCTGAGCAGTGGAATACTCCAACATCTGGAAGTTGAGAGGAGTGAAAGTTACTAAGACATATAGAGTATCTGGTGAGATGGGAGGAAAACTTGGAGACAATGGTGTCATGGCCAAGAGAAAAGTACTTTAAGAAGGGAAATGATGAATAGTGATCAAAATTATTAAGCTATGGATCAAGAATAGGTCATATATATGCTGTTGGATTTGACATCATGGGGGTCATTGACAAGTGTTACTTCAAAGAACAGAATGGGAAGTGACAGAATGAAGACTGCCATGTGGACAACTGGGTCCAAAATGTTTAAGAAAAAATTAAGTAAGCCAGGTGGTGGTGGTGCACACCTGTTATCCCAGTGGTTTGGGAGGTTGAGGCAGGAGGATGGCAAGTTCAGAGCCAGCCTCAGCAACTTAGTGAGGCCCTAAGCAACTCAGTGAGACCCTGTTTCCAAATAAAATATAAAAATGGGCTGTGGATGTGGCTCATTGGTTAAGTGCTCCTGGGCTCAATCCCTGATTATCCCTCCACCCCAAAGTAAGGGATCTAGGGAACATGTAATCAAAGAAGGGTTTTGAGATAGTAAATACTATACCACATTTCTGTAATGTATGATGGCCAGAAGAAGACAGTGGAGAGGGAAAATGAGGATACAGAAAGATGTATGGATGATGACTATGAGAAAATATAAGAAGATGGAATTCAGAGCACAGTGAAGAAGCCCGTGTCAGTTAGGAGAAGAAGTACTTGATTTATATCAGGAAGAAAGACAGCTGTGAAGTTGGTCGGTGGACTTGGGAGGGACAGGAGTTCTTGTCCACAAAGATAAGAACTCTTTCCCAGACTCCTCTCCTATCATTAATCAGTCTTCTTGATCTTTTCAAAAAATAATTGAAAACATGTACCTGTATTTCATTTGTTTATGGTTTTTAGGGAGGTAGACACATCTTGTCCTCGTTTACTGGCCACCTGGAATTTTAAAACTTGTTCCTCAATCTGTATTTGTTTTTTTTATTCATTCAAAAATACCTTCCTTCACATAAACTATAACTTGACTGGAAGTAACATTCTTGTGTGCTTTATATGTCCTCTAAAATCATGTAGATATTTTTCTAACCACTTTTTGTCATAAAATATTGTAGATGCTAGATTTGAAATTAGTGTGGCACTATCTTTCTTCTAAGTGGATGCTTTCTGGAATTTTTTTTTCTTTATCCTTAGATTTTAGAACTTGGTGAGGAATCACTAGAGAAAAGCCCTAAGACTTCCTGTCTTTTTACCTGGTGTGGTCCCACGGCACCCTCTCACACAGGTATATGGTGCTGCTGCCACTGGCTGCATAGCTCCAACAATGACTCTCATGGGGGAAACCTCTAGTCCTGACATCTCCAGGTATAAAAGATCCCATCCAAGTTAACAGATCTGGGGGTGGGGGGGTTGTTTTTTGTTTGTTTGTTTTTGAGGTACTTGATATTGAATTCGGAGGCACTCAACCACTGAGCTACATTCCCAGTCCTTTCTAAAAATTTATTTTGAGTCAGGCACAGTGGTGCACTCCTATAATCCCAGTGGCTTGAGAGGCTGAGGCAGGAGGATCATGAATTCAAAGCCAGCTTCAGCAAAAGCGAGGCGCTAAGCAACTCAGCGAGACCCTGTCTTTAAATAAAACACAAAATAGGGTTGGAGATGTGGTTCAGTGGTTGAATGCCCCTGAGTTCAATCACCAGTATCAAAAAAAAATTATTTTAAGACAGGGTCTCACTGTGTGTCTGAGACTGGCAGCTAACTCAGGATCCTCCAGCCTTGGCCTCCCAAGTTACTGGGATTACAGGTGTGTGCCACCACACCCAGCTGCAGATTTACTCTTAAGAATCTGGATCTTCAGCCGGGCATGGTGGCTCAAGCCTGTAATCCCAGCACTTAGGGAGGCTGAGACAGGAGAATCGTGAGTTCAAAGCCAGCCTCAGCAATGGCGAGGCACTAAGCAACTCAGTGAGACCCTGTCTCTACATAAAACACAAAATAGGGCTGGGGATGTGGCTCAGTGGTCGAGTGCCCCTGAGTTCAATCCCCAGTACCAAAAAAAAAGAATCTGGATCTTCAAGCATGAAAGGGGATTTATATCACAGTCCTTACCTCAGCCCATTTGCTTCCACTCTAAGAGGACATTGGAGAAAGCATCCACCACAACTCCTCTCTTTGGTTACTGTCACAGTTCAGTGTTCTTTTAGGAACGGCAATTTCTTATTATCAAGTAACTTTCTTCAAAATCTGTACTGCGCTTTGCAGAATTTCTTCTATTTGTGTAATATATTTGCCTTCAGCCTTGATCATTATAATAATTTTTATAGTATTCATTCATGGCACCCTTTGAAATATCTTTGGTTAACCTCATCAAATATTTCTATACATGTGTGGAGGGTGTGCCTAACCCTAGTTGTGCTGCCCTGATGCCCATAATCTCAAGCTTGGTGGCTCCATCATCAAATTTCCAGAGAAAGCTTTGCTTTTCTCTATATTTTTTTACCAAATGCTAGTCAGAGTTGGAGCTGCTGTTCTCTCTCTCTCTCCCTCCCCCTTTTTACATATATACTTTTAAGTCTTTTTTCAGGTATCTGTTAAAGTCTCTATCAAGATATTCTCATTTGGAAAGATAAATAAACCTAGGAATTGGTCCAAATCACAGTATTGTATGAAATTTTATTGTTGACTTGATATGCAAGATAATACAAGAATAATCCATGTATCTACCTCACCTGATTCTTAAAGATGTACCTTTTGAATATGATTAACATGAAATGTTTCTTCTCCAAAAAAAAAAAAAAAGATAATCTCCTTTAGTGGCAAATAGATGCATTGTGGTCTGAGGCAAAGGAGGGGAATTTTAAAGTCCATTCCTTGGGAAAGGTATTTTTTCTGCTTGGATCTCTGATCATTGATCAGAAACATAGTCTGCCACTTCCTGTGTAACACTGGGCTTAATTACTTAAGCATACCCATGCCCGATATCACAGGAATAACAAAAATTATTCAACTATATATAACTGAAATACTTTTGCACCTAAAGAGAAATGATGATGCACAGTATCTGGATGATGGGATAGGCACAGTCATGAACAGACATGTAAGAGAAGCTGTGAAGTAGCAGAAAGCCCAGAGGCTGGGGCGTGACTCCCAGCAGTGGTTCCCACCTATAAGTAGAATGGCCGAAAGGTACAACTAACTGCCTGCAATGGGCTAAACTGTGTCCCTCTCCACTCCAAATCTCACCTTGGTAGCTCAGAGTATGACAGTATTTGGAGACAGGGTCTTCATAGAGGTAATTAAAGTTAAAATGAGATCATGAGAGGAGAGCCTAAGTTGATATGCTGAATATCCTTATAAGAGGAGGAAATCTGGACAGACACATATATACATAGGACAATATAACACCAGGAGAAGACAACCATCTGTAAGCCAAGGAGATGGGCCAAACAGACTTTTCTATCAAAGCCCTTAGAGCAAATCAACACTGCTGACACCTTGATCTCAGATTTCTAACCTCCAGACCTGTGAGACAATAATGTTCTGCTCTTCAAACCACCCAGTCTATGGCACTTTGCTACAGCTGCCCTAGCAAAGTAACATAGACAATACCTTAGGGTTTTTTTTTTTTAAGGAATATTCCCAGTTGTTTCATAGAATTTTATAAATTAAGTAATAAAAACAATAATGCTATTTATAATTGATTGAATATTTGCAATAAAGTACGTGTAGTGCTCTATGTGATGTCTAGCATGGTAACTGCCATAGAGTAGAGTAACCATTCTTACTTATATTCTCATATTTATTGCAAGGAAAAGGTGTTGAAATGAAAATATGCTGGGGTTGTGGCGCAGTGGTAGCGTGCTCGCCTAGCATGTGTGAGGCACTGGGTTCGATCCTCAGCACCACATAAAAATAAAATAAAAATACTCTGTCCACCTACACCTAAAAAATAAATGTTTTTTTAAAAAAAAAGAAATGAAAATATGCTGCAATGAACAGAGAGAAATGTAAAAATATAGGGAAAAAAAAAAGATTGTTCAAAATAGGAAAAAGAACCTAACACAATCAAGGAAGAAGGGAAATACGTCAGAGACTCGTTACAGCAGAGAGCAAACACTGAAGTGGTAGTAAGAGACCAGTCAGTACCCAGAGCCCAGGGTGTGCAGGGAGAATGTTAGAGTACTTTGTAGAGTTATTTGGCCAGGACTGTCACAACGTATCTAAGCTTTTATTTCCAAGTGAACCTATAGTTTCCATAGTGTTTATGTTATAATTGTTTTAACAATATTAATAGCAAAGGTTACCATGAAGTCATATGTAACATTATGTTGACTGGATTTTTATTTCCTTTTTGCTTTCTGAGTTACTGACATATTATTGCAGCAAAACATATGTAGGGTCAATTCAAGCTGAATAGTTATTAGAAACCATGATAACAAAAGTCATTACACTGCAGTTCAGTTTTGACAGTAAAATTTCTGCAACATTATCACAAATCCTCATGCATTAGTGCAATGATCCTTACTATAGTTTCATATTAGAATCAAAAGATTGCTGTAGCATGCTCGATACAAAAAGTCAAGCAAGCCAAATTCTTTTCTGCTTTTACAGATAACATTTTTGTTCTTTTTCTATGTACACCAGGCAGATAGTAGCTTTGTTTTATATACCTTTCTCTATATCTTTTGAGTATATTGCATATCTTTCTTTAAAATGAGAAAATTCCCTTAACAGTCTACACAAATGCTGATACTCTGCTCAAAGAAATTAATTAATTGTAAAATGATATAATATCTGATAGAATCACACGAAATTCTGAACACCGCATTATTCATTGTATTATCTTTCTTTTTCTCAGGTAAAGGTGTTGTGTGTATGTGGTTTGTTTAATCAGTGTTTACTATGTGGAATAGTACAAGATTTTACAAATAATATGATTTTACAAATATTGTTTGTCATATTCAGGATTACTTTGATAGGAAAGCTGTGATGCTTACCCTTCAGTTTACAAAGGGAAAAGATTTTTAATGTCTATCTGATCACAATATTTTATCATATTACTTATTAACAAAGTCTTAAAAAGTTAGAATATATGGTAAATTGCATATATATTTATAATTTGTATACATTATATGTATATATTCACAATATATGTATATATATACATATATATTTATATTTGAGATAATGTTAGTTAACCCATGATCCATTTTAAGAAAACAAAGGAAAATATAAACTAGTACCTAGTAAATGATTTAAGAAACCTCCAAAAGAAAAGTAGCTTCTTCCTTAATAGGAAAATCACATTTATACAGATATACACAGAATATGGATAATTAGAGCACATTTCGCTTTATGTGAAATACATTTTCTGGTAATTTGGAGACAGATAAAATTTTAGTTAGTTGAGTATAACAAGTGATTGTGGAACTTACTATGTTATTAGAGACACTCATCAGGTAAGAATGCTTAGAAAATACAAATAATCATCCCAGTCAGCTAAAAATGAATTGTCTTCATGGAGACAAACAATAACTAAATTTTTATAATCACTGCATTGTTTATATGTTTGTTGTTGATAAAAATTATTTCACTGAGCTACTATGCTGTCTTTAATAAAGTCACTAATGATTCACAAAAAGTGACAAATTTACAATATATTTGGACTTCATAAAATCTTTCTTAATAAAAGGTAATCAAGTTCATTCCTATAATGGTTTCATTGTCACAGTACAGGTTATGTCACAATTGGTAGAGAAATATGGAAATTAACACCAGTTTTGAGCCTCATCTTTGCTTTATATACACTAACCAATCTGTCAAGTGTGTTGCATAATCTCATCGAATAACACAAAAATATAATTAAAACATATGTAACATTTACTATGTGCTAATTGTTTTTCTGAGATCTTTATATAAGTTAATCCAATTGTTAGGGAAACTGTATCAAGTAGGTTCTATTATTCTTATTTCACAGATAAGGAACCATAGGCTCAGAGGTAAATGACTTGCTTCAATTATAGCTAGTAAGAAACAGAACAGGATTCAAACCATAGCTCCATGCTAAACTCCACTGCTTATTCTACAATCAGATCCTTGTTGAAAACACTATTGGTGCCTATTTTGGTAGCATTCCCTAGAGAAAAGAGGAGTATAAATATTAAGATTCTTACTATACCTAGCACTTAGGGAGGCTGAGACAGGAGAATCGCGAGTTCAAAGCCAGCCTCAGCAATGGCGAGGTGCTAAGCAACTCAGTGAGACCCTGTCTCTACATAAAACACAAAATAGGGCTGGGGATGTGGCTCAGTGGTTAAGTGCCCCTCAGTTCAATCTCCAGTACCAAAAAAACAAAAAAGATTCTTACTATATATTGTCAAATTCTTTCTCCATAGAGAGCATTTCAAATTCAGTATCACCACTAGAAAACTCCAAATTTTAGTTCTTCCCCAAAATAGGTATTATAATTGAAATACCTTCTGTTAATAGGCTGGATGAAAACATGCTATCGTGTTGCTTTAATTCATATTTCTTTGGATTTTTACAGATGATTTCCTCCCTTTCATTCATAAGTTGCCTGCTTTTTTTGATTGATTTGGTTTGTTTTTGTTTTTGTTTTTTGGTGCTGGGGATTGAACCCAGGCCCTTGTGCATGCAAGGCAAGCACTCTACCAACAGAGCTATATCCCCAGCCCCTCTATTTCTTTTAATAGTCAATAAAGACAAGACCCACAGAGGCAATACCTGTTTGAAGACTTTTTCCATTGTTTTGTCAGAGAAGTGATCTTTTAAATGGCTTAGAATAGCACTCCATGTTGTGAAAAATGTAAGTTCATGGTTTTCACAGATGTTAGGAATATTTTCCTATATTTCTAAACCTAAAGACATTTTAATTTTCACATCAGAAGATCTACATGTTACTTCTCAGGATGTCTTGTCACTACATTGATAAAAACTTTCTTTATACTAAAATCAGATATTCAACTCCACCTTATGTTTATAGTCAACTCTTTAATACATTTGTATTTATCATTTTGATGTAAGATAGTGTTTATTTGTATTTCCAAAACTATAGAGTAGGCCTTGTACCATTTTGTTATAAAATAATGTGACATTTATTTGAATTTCTGCATTCTATGTAAATAATTGTTTTGCACATGAGGACTTCCAGTCTTTCTGTATGACACCATTGAAAATTCTGTCACTTTTGTAACATGTCATAGCTTATTGAAGCTTTATTATTTGTCTCAGAAAAAATTAGCAATGTGCCCCCATTATTTTCTCCATATTTCTTATGTTTTCATGTTTTGGTGTAGAATCATTTTATCAGAATCCAAAACATATTATTTTGGTTTATTTGGAATGTTTTAAAATTACAAAATTAAGATGCCAGATCCCATCAAATGAAAATATTGAGTATTGTCATGGCATGTGTTGTTTCATGATCTTCTCCCTCTGTAAAATATTACAGATTCTCCATGAAGGTTGTAATGTCATATTTCCTATTAGTGTATTTCTAGGAAATTTTTGTTATAGATATTGTAAATAGGATATATATATAATTCTAACTTTTAATATATACAATAAAAAAATATATATATATATGAAATATATATTCTAATTAGAGTAGGTTGTATGAGACCTGTATAACGAACCCCTCTCTATCCCTTTTTTCATTGCTAACTCTATCTTTCATGCCCGGTCAAATATATGTACATATAAATGATTTTCTATTCCTTGACCTCCTGTCAGCTTTACCCAGCCTTTAGGTATTTACCATAGCTCAATTCTTTACACCTACCTGTTTTTCTTGCTGCTTATGATTAGGTCAGTATTATCCTATGCATCTGTTCTCTCCACTCATAATTCATCCCATATGCTTAGGTTACATCAGCTGTTTAATACCTATTATGGTCTAAAAGTTTATTTTATGATCATATAACCAGATCAAGATTTGATACAAGAAATGAAGGGCATATAGTTATCTAAAGCATAATATGAATATTAGCAGCCTTATGTTCTACATGCAAAATATAAACTTTGTGAAATACTATTCTAAGCACTTTATATTTCAAATATATACAGTGGTTGAGGAAAGTAAATAAAATTATATATAAAAGCTAAGAAAGTGACTAGACATAGTATATGCCTTATAAATGTTAACTATTATATATATTTCTTAAAACAGTCCCTCTGGGAAGACATTAATGTTTCATGCTTTCAGAAGTGCAGAGGGGTTAAATAAATTGTCCATAGGCACTATACACCACCTTCAATAAGAATTAAATTCTAAAGGAAAAATAAATGACTAAAGAAAATATTTAGTATGTGATATGCATTTTCCATATTAATACTTATTTCAGTGAAGGATGTACCTTTGTAGATTTGGGGAAAGATGATTACAAAAGCAGTTTTAATACAAGCATCAGGCAAGTCTAAGTAGGAAATATGTATCATAGGAGTTGTAGCAATGAATATTTTACTTGTTTCACTGTAATTTAAAAATGAATTTTGAATAATAAAAACAATATTATTTTGTTTTATAGTTTCACTGTGGAATTCTTTTAAAAGGTCAGCATTCTGACTAGGAATGGAGTCAAAAGAACATAACCTGTCATTAGAAAACATTTCAAGTTTTCCTAGGCTTTACAGATAATACAAAGAATCAGCAGAATATTTTGAAAGTGCAATTTGTGACCTAAAATGTCTCCCTATTCTACATAAATATATTTTCCAATGTTTAATCTAAAAAATACTATGCTAATCAGTTAAAAATACATTTCCTAATAAGAAAAGTTTGCAGGGACAAAAAGAAATTTAAAGTTAGTAGAATTGACAAATTTCTTACAATGTAATTTCTCAGAATTTTGAATATGGAAATATAGTTAAAATCTTTAAGAATATAGATCAAGTATAGTTTGCAGTGTTTCATATGATATTTATATTACATATTTATGAAATGCATGCATCTCTGAGAGTGTGTCTGTATCAGAGCATCTTAATCTCAGCTTTGCTATTTTGGGCTGGAGAGTTTTGGGGTATGTGTACAGTCATGTCAGAGTGAGATATTCTATGCATTATAGGATGTTTAGTAGCATCCTGGCTCTGGCCCCAAGATGCTAGGAACAACAAAAAAATGCCTATAAATTTTGCCAGATATCTAGGCCTCTCCTGGGGGATAAAATAGTCCTCTGTGGAGAACCATAAGATATATGTAAAATGTACATATGAAAACGTATATATGAAATATATATAAGTTCTTTTCCTTGAAGGTGTTTAATATATCAATGATCTATCATCATCATATACCATAAATCACTTTTAAGGTGTTTCTAATATCAAAAATTTGTTCACCGCTAAGCAACTCCACCAGAACATCCTTTCAAAGTTGCATAAAAGATCCATAAATCTGCAATTCACTTAAAACTGTTGCTGCACTGAGGAATTGGTTTGATTTAAGCCAAGTTTACTTCTCTAAAATACTAGCCAGCAATAAACTCCAAGTTCTCAGTGTTGCCCTCATGAAGTGGAAGGAGAGTGCCCTCATGGAAAGGAAAGAGTCATTACAATAAAACAATGGACCATCAGCTGTCTGCCTTGTGAGTCTCCTGAGTCACAAAAGCTCTTCAGAGGAGAGCTCTTCAGAGAAAGGGGACACTAGGAACTTAATGGAAGCTTCCCCTGTATGAAGTATGGTAACTGCTTTAGAAAAAAATGTGTATGAGTGTGCGAGGGTGTGTGTGTTCTAAGAAACAGAGGGCAAAGCAGTATTTGTGTGCACGCATAGGCCTGTCTTATAAGAAACAGGTAGAGACATTGACAGGGCCTTCAAATAGCTGTTTTAGGCAAAAGCAATTGAAGAACTGTATGATATTTTGTGAAAAAAAAAGGGAATGAATTTCTGTTTATACTTAAATAAGCCAACAAAAATCACCACCCAAAAGGCAATTTTAATATATGCAAAATAACACACAATAGGAAACACAAAAAGGAGAAATAAAATTCTGTAATAAGATTCTGTATTTCTCTAGGAAAACAATTTGGTTTATTGCTAGAAAAGACTCTGACTCCTCATCAAATCAATCTAATGTGAGCATTACAAGAAACCATATTTGAAAACTGATGAAAGAGGGAAGAAAAAACTAAGTTGATTTATAGATAGGAGTTTTTAAGAATTTAAGGTGGAGATTTCACCCAATAATACCAGGCATGTTGATGAAGCCAGAATTAAAGACCGGCAGTTAGTATAGATAGGTGATCCACCAGTGTCGGATGGGGAGAATATAGACCAGTTTGGGTCCAAGAATATGGAGGCTTCCCCTAAAGGACTGAAATGTTAACGCCTTCAGAGCCCTTCCTCCACCCTTATCAAGATAACCTGCGCCTGCTTCAACATGTTACTAAACATAAACTGTCCCAGGAATTGTCCCTCCTTACAGAGAGCTGTAAAAGTTTTTAATTAATGCACCTTGGACCCCCCTCCTGCCTGGATCACGCCACTTTGGCCCCTCCAGCCTATTCGCTTCTCATCTTTTGGCCATCCATGGAGCATCTCCTGGGCCTAGTCAGTAAGCAAGGAGAGAGATAAGTGAGAAGACAGCAGGAGAACAAAGAAAATCTAGGATGTATACAAGAGGCAGAACACCCCCACTTCTTGGGATACCAGGACACCAGCTATGACCCCCTTCTCCCTCCTAAGAGAAGTCTGTATTACCCTTTTTAAATAAATTCTGCTTTATATGCTTGCCTCGGCATGCTTCCCTAATGTTATACTTCAGCATGTCAGGAAGCAGAACTCGTCACCAATAACCACAAGTATCGTAGATTGAATAACAACATATGATTCTTTCCTGGGTGGGGTGAAGAGAAGATGCTTCAAATCTCTGGTTCTATGCTCTATTCTAGGAAGGAATCTCCTGGACTGTGGGGTCACAGCTTCGGCATGCAGTCTGGGATGAGGTGGCACATTCCTATGCAGTGTAATAAGTGAGTGATAATTTATTTTAAATAACTGAGTGAACAAACAAATGAACAAATGTATAGTGTTTGAATTCTGTGAGGCTGGAAGTGTTCCCTAGAGACCAGCACACTTCACTACAAACAGTCCTCAGACTCATGTCCCTGTGTGATTCCTTCACGAGCCCACATCACTTAATGATGATGTTCCCACCCAAGCACACCCATGACAGTTCAGTTACTCTGATTTCATACAGCTATTGTTCACTCCTACTATCAAAAAAAAAAATCATAGTACATGTCCATCTATAATCTATTGGAGGAAATATTTGAAACTTAGTTATTTGAAATATAATTAAAACAACAATGTCCTAGATTAACTTTTCTTCTGCTTAACTGTATATGTGGTAAATCACCAGGGTATTCTGCCCCTTCCAAAGTTCCTCAACTGTAAAATTATTTTTTTAAAGAGGAAGGCAACATTTCTTTTTTTAAAAAATTTGTTCCTTTTATACATACATGACAGTAGAGTGTATTTTGACATATCATACATACATGGAGTAAAACTTGCCATTCTTCTTTTTGTACACAGTGTGGAGTTACACTGGTCATGTATTCATATATGAACATAGGAAAGTAATGTCCAATTAATTCTACTATCTTTCCTATTCTCATCCTTCCTCCCTTCCCTTCATTCCCCTTTGTCTAATCCACTGAACTTTTATTCTTCCCTCTCCCAACCCCTAATGTGTATTAGTATTCACATATCAGAGAGAACATTCAGCCTTTGGTTTGTTGGGATTGGCTGATTCACTTAGCATGACAGTCTCAAGTTCCATCCATTTACTGGCAAATGCCATAATTTCATTCTTTATGGCTGAGTAATATTCCATTGTATATATATATACCACAATTCCTTTTTCTAAAATTTATTTATTCTAATTAGGTATACATGACAGCAGAATGCATTTTGGTTCATTGTACACAAATGGAGCACAACTTTTCATTTCTCTAGCTGTACACAGTTTGGAGTTACACCATATGTGCAGTCATACATGTACCTAGGGCATTGTTGTCCATATCATTCCACCATCTTTCCTGCCCTCATGTTCCATTCCCTCCATTCCCTCCCCTTTAATCAAAGTTTCTCCATTCTTCCCATGCCCCTTCTCCCATTATGATTCAGCATCCACTTATCAGAAAGAACATTTGGCCCTTGGTTTTTTGGGATTGGATTATTTCACTTAGCATGATGTTCTCCAACTTCATCAATTTACCTGCAAATGCCATAAATTTATTGTCTTTTATTGCTGAGTAATATTCCACTGTGTATACACACCACAGTTTCATTATCCACTCATCTGTTGAAGGGTACCTAGGTTGGTTCCATAGTTTTTAGCTATTTTCAATTGTGCTGCTATAAACATTGACATGGCCATGTCACTATAGTATGCTAATTTTAAGTTCTTTGGGTATATACCCAGGAGTGGGATAACCGGGTAAAATATGGTTCCATTCCAAGTTTTCTAAGGAATCTCCATACTGCTTTCCAAAGTGGTGTCTCACCAGCAATATATGAGTGTACCTTTTCCTCTACATCCATGTCAACACTTATTGTTGTTTGTATTCTTTTTTTTTTTCATTTTAAAACATTTTTTAGTTGGACACAATATCTTTATTTATTTATTTTTATGTGGTGCTGAGGATCGAACCCAGTGACTCACAAATGTGAGGCAAGCGCTCTACCACTGAGCTACAGCCCCAGCCCCTGTTTGTATTCTTGATAATTGCCATTCTGATTGGAGTGAGATAAAAATCTCAGTGTAGTTTTGACTTTCATTTCTCTAATTGCTAGAGATGTTGAATATTTTTTCATATATTTGTTGACTGTATTTCTTCTTCTGTAAAGTGTCTGTTCAGTTCCTTTACCCATTTATTGATTGGGTTAATGCTCTATCTGAGGTGCATGTGGTAAAGATTTTCTCCCTTTCTATAGGCTCTTTCTTCATATTATTGATTGTTTCCTTTGCTGTGAAGCATTTTACTTTGATGCCATCTCATTTATTGATTCTTGATTTTATTTCTTGAGTTTTAGGAGTCTTGTTAAGGAAGTCAGTTCCTATGCTGATAGGATAGAGATTTGGACCTACTTTTTCTTCTTGTAGGTGCAGGGTCTCTGGTCTAATGCCTAGATCCTTGATCCAACTGTGAATTGAGTTTTGTGCAGGGTGAGAGACAGGAGTTTAATTTCATTTTGTTACATATGGATTTCCAGTTTTCCCAGCACCACTTGTTAAAGAGGCTCTCTTTTCTCCAATGTGTTTATGATGCCTTTGTCTGTTTATGTGAGTTTGTCTCTGTGTCTTCTATTCTCTAACACTGGTCTTTATGTCTGTTTTGGTGCCAATACCATGCTGGTTTTGTTACTATAGTTCTGTAGTATAATTTAACATCTGGTATCGTAATGCTTCCTGCTTCTCTTTTCCTGCTGAGGCTTGCTTTGCTATTCTAGGCCTCTTATTTTTTCAGATCAATATCATGACAACGTTTTTATTTCTATGAAGAACATCATTAGTATTTTCATAGGAATTGCATTAAATCTGTATAGCACTTTTGGCTGTATGGCCATTTTGACAATATTAATTCTGTCTATTCAAGAGCATGGGAGATCTTTCCATCTTCTAAGTCTCTTCAATTTCCTTCATTAGTGTTCTGTAGTTTTCATTGTAGAGGTCTTTCACCTCTTTTGTTAGAGTGATTCCAAGGTATTCCAGTTATTTTATTTGATTTTATTTTTTGAGGCTATTGCAAATGGGATAGTTTTCCTAATTTCTCTTTCAGTTCATTGATCACAGATGTATAGGAATACAATTGATTTATGGGTGTTAATTTTATATCCTGCTACTTTGCTGAATTTATTTATGAGTTCTAGAAGTTTTCTGATGTAGCTTTTTGGGTCTTCTAAATATAGAATCATGTCGTTGGCAAACAGAGATAGTTTGAGCTCCTCATTTCCTATTCTCATCCCTTTAATTTCTTTCTTCTGTCTAATTGTTCTGGCTAGAGTTTCAAAGACTATGTTGAATAGAAGTGGTGAAAGAGGGCATCAGAAGGCAACATTTCTAAGGATCCTTCTAGTTCATAAATTTTACATTTTAGAGTTATGAAACCTAGCTATAATCCCTATGGGAATCAAATTTCTTCTTAAATATGTAGTCCTTTCGCCTGAAAACTGTCATTGAAAAAAATAGTTCCAATGAGATACGATTGGGGAAATAATTAGTGGATCAAACAATCTTTTTCAGTTGAACAACAGAGACATCTTATATAATTTATGTGGATTCTGCAAGGTTTTTTAAAACATGATGAGACATGTATAGACTGTTTAATGTTATAGTAAAAAGGTAATTTTATGTTTAGGAAATGGTTTGGATGTAAGAAAAACTTAGTTGCATTTCCAATGCAATCTCCCTCTATTTGGATGATCTTGTGAGATACTCAACTCAGTTCCACATCTTATATAGGGGATGAAGATGATAATAACAATAACATAAAATTTTCCAGGATTACTGAGGGGCATAATTTTTGCAAATTTCACAATATAGACACCTGGTCCACAGAAGTACTTATAAAATGCTGGCTGATTCTGTGATCATTTTTATCCCCTTAGTTTAAAAACACTGAGATTTGAAGTAGGCAAGAGTTAAACTCTATAAATGGTTTATGAAAGAATTTTAAAATGTTTTTAACCAGTTTGGAAATTGATGTGGTTTTCAGCCAACAGACCACATCGACATTTGCATGCTGGCTTAACTTATCTTTCTTTGCGGGCCGAAGAATTTCAGGTGGCATTTCAAACAAATACATGATGATTTCATCAAAATATTCATGGATATTTTTAAGGGAAAAATATAAAAAATGTATTTGAAAGCATCTTATTAAAATAATAAAAATATCTATATTCATATAAAAGTAAAACCTGTTTTTCAGATTCTTTTCCTTCATTCATTGCTGGAGTTATTTTTAATTTTGACATTTGAGAAGTTTCAGATTGGATTCTCTTCTATCGTTACCCATGAACAGGGCAAATAAGAGTTTTACATAATTGCTTTTGCCTGTTTCTGATTTTTAAAGGGGAAAATATCAATCACTGCAAATTTTAGAAGTACAGGAAAGTATTGAGAAACACACAAATAAAGCAAACACAATATTATCACTGGGAATGATATTATAACATTCTAACCTTTGAAACATCTGCATATAGAATAGTAGTAAAGGAAGGGACATGACTTTTAATTTGTTATACTCTTCCATCAGGCTTTTCTTGCTACTCTTAGCCTAATAATACAAAGAAGTATAGGAATATGTGATTTTTGGAGTGAGAAAAATATTTCCTAAGAAGTACAATAATTCTAACAAAATTATTTATCATGAAAAAGAAGGATTCAGGTTCAGAAGCAATGAAATCAATCTAAAACAGGAAAAACACAAAATTCACAAGACTAAGATCCATTTTAACTGAAAAAGGAATTCAACAAGGGAATCATGGGTTGAATGATGCTTTTGTGTACCCCCAAAATAATCTGGCCAGAGGACTAAAGCCTACATACATAGGGAATGCTGCAATATCAAAGAAATGGATGAAAATATTAAAGGGCCTTCTCATTTTTGATGGCCAAACTCCGTCCTGTGAGCAGTGCATTAGACGCTAATGACATACGATTTCTCACTGACAGATTTAACAGCATCAATAAGGCCTCTCTGTCCATTGCAGCAAATTGATCCTACATGACGCTGACAAGGGCAGCCTGCACTTGATGACCTCCAGCGCTGAAGGATGGAAATGAAAAATGATTGGAAGTCCAAATAAATCTTTGAAAGTTTCCCTGAAACAGGTGTGCTGAAAGTGATTCGTTTGAGGGACCACAAGCATAAACCCTGTCTCCTAACATTCTCCATTGTCTGCTCGTGCCAGGGTCCCATTCCTTGTGTCAAGGTTTGCTTTTATTTAAAACAATGTGATCATGATAATTTCATCTTAACTACGGAAATAGAATGCCAGGATTCTCTCATAAAAGGCAAGATTCTTCACTACTTATGCAGAAATCTAATATGCTTGTCATAGGCCACCAAAGGATTCTGTAGAAACTTGAAACAAAATTGTTCATACAATTTGTTTGGTTTTCCCCTTGATTAGAAAAGAGAATAAAGGTATAGAAATTGATCAGTTTTCTTCCCCAATTATCAGAAATACCGAGAATGTGTTTAACTGCCATAATAACGTCAAATGCATGAAATGATTGGATGTATTCCCCATGGATGTAAAGATACCTTTTCTTTGAAAACCTGCACATGGTTTGAGGACACTAATATTTGGGCTGATACTTGTTTTCTTAATTCTTTTCTGAACACATTCACTTCTTGATCTACCTTCGTCGTCTGTTTCAACACAAATTTGTAAGAAAAATATACACCTTCTCTTTCCTTGTATATTCAAGGGATTTGACTCTCATCTGAGCAGATGGATGAGAAACAGCGGAATTTACAAGCAGCATACCAGATGAATGCCATAGTTACTTACAGCCATGCAGCATCCTTTTATTTTCCAACTAACTTACTATGGGTGTCTCTCTCTCTCTCTCTCTCTCTCTCTCTCTCTCTCTCTCTCTCTCCAATTGCCTGGTGAGGTAAATTTTTACAGATGAGAAAACTGAGGTTGGAAAGGTTCTGTAACTCTCTGAAATCACTGAGTTCATGATGGAGGATTCTATGCTTATCCAGCCTTCTGCTCCCCCAGTGTTCATAAGAATGAGAGGTAGGTGTAGCACTGGAATTCTAAACTATAATTTACAGAGTAGCAGCAAGGGCAATATCCACAGGAGGAAAAAAAACGGTATACTGGTTATGGTACTTAGGTAATTATTTTTTTAAAAAATCACACCTCTATTTTTTAAATTCAAATCCTGGGGCCAAAGATTGAAAGAAAATTGCTATATCTTGCCACTAAGTAACTAAAGAACATGGAGGAAGTAACTATATATTAACACTCGTGCAATGCAGCTGTTTCTTACTCTTTGGCATATCCTGGACTCTCCTGCTGACACCATGACAGAGTTTTTACAAATTTTAGAATATTTAGAATTCTCAGCAACAGCTATCATTGAGAGTCAGCTATTTTTTCCAAGTTTCTAGTTAATCCCTTTATCAAGTAAACATATTTCAAAAGGAAGACTTAGAGGTCAATCATGGAAAGCCACCTACAATTAGAATTGAAATTTGGGAAGACTTTGCTAGCATATGTAAATTCAAAAAATAAAAAAGAATTTGGGATTCATGGTCACAGCAACTAAAAGTAAATTAGTATAGGATGGTGGAGTAGAAACTGAGTTTTTCATGCCTCAATTATTCTTTCAAAATTCTACTTCTAGTTTTGATATAAATATAAAATAAAACGTTACAAATAAAAACATGCTATTCTTCTGTGGTATAAAGACCACCATAACATTAAAGACCCCAAACCGAACAATTTTTACTTTTTGAAGTAAACATGTCAAATAAGTGATTTAAAAAAAAAATTTAAATACCTGTTTCTTGTCTCTAACTGAAGCATCAACTGATAGCTTTCTGCTATATATATTAAAGTATTTGTCCTTTTCTATTAAGAAAGTTTCCATTAGTCTTTGATACTCTTGAGCTAAACGTAGATTTTCTTTCAGGGAATTATCTTGCAATTCCTAGAAAATACAATTAAGATAATGTTTGTTTAACTTTTTTCCATCTTTAGAATTATTTAAAAGTGTTCTAATATATAGTGTAGAAAAGTAACAAAATAACCAAAAATTGTTTCCCCTGACATCCATACCCATCTTGAATTTAATAATTTCCTTTCTCGATGCAGATTGTATTTTTTAGCATTGATATGTGATTTATCAGAGTTTGTCTGCCTTTTGCTCCCTGGGCTTCCCTCCATCACGCCTGAAAGGAGTCAGTCTTGGGAGGGTCTTTTCAGAATCCCAATTTGTTTTCCAGTTTCCCAGCCTCTTTTCCTTTTCTCTGACCCTGTGCTCAAACCACTAGAAGACATTTTGCTTAGAATTTGACCCCTAAGAGGTTTAGAGTGCTGGCACTCACAGAAAACATTCAAAACAGGAGGAAAGAATGAGAGAAAAAAAGTAGGGAATTCAACATTTAGAAGTATACCCAGAGCCATTATTTATTATTAATATATTTTAGCTATGTTAAAGGTTAAATATGTGAGAAGTTGAGAACTTTATACCACCCTCTAGGACAAAATAAACATTTGTAAGATCTAATGCAAACACTTCACAAAATAATTTTGCATCATTCCCCAAAAGCAAACTAGGGACAATCTGTAATTTCATGTTAGATGCATGAATCCAGTTTAATTGATGACTCCTTATATTTCTTGCACAGAAAATTTTCTTTAAAAATGTAAAATGTATCAACAGCTTTGAATATTTTCAAATCTGTTATTTTAGTCATTCCTCTTATGAGAATCTATTCTAAATTTTAAAAATCTTTATTCATTATAATGTTCTTCATAGCAGCAAAAAAAGTTTTTAAAACCCATAAATGCATATAAATCATGATAATGATAATGATGATTAAATTACTGGATACAAAAATAACTCTTATGAAGCAATTAGAAATGTTTCTTTGTGAAAATTGTCATCACATCAAACCTTTAGTACAAGTTGTTAAAAAATATATGTGGTATGAGAATGTACATAGGGAAAATGTAATTTAGCAGAAAATTGCCTGTACAAATATTTCTGTATTTATACACTTGAAGATTTATTAAGGTCAGCAAACATATTTCTCATGAAAGCCTGTATCCATATTGATCCCCAGAGATTAATACTATGTCATAGGTGTTCTTCAAAAAAACAAAATGATGGACTGAGAATCATTTAATATGCTCTTGCCCTAATTCTGGCACAATAATTTAGAATTTTAAAACATTTAGTAAACTTGCTTAAAATCATAGAGAATTATCTTTTGTTAGAAGGACATAGTTCTATGCACATATTCATTTGGTGGAGACACTTTTTAAAAAATGGCTGGAATACTTTTTTATACCTTAACACTAATATTGAAATCCAATCTTCAAATTACTGACTTGAAACACTGAGTCAGGTGCTGCATTGCTGTGATCTGACGAGAACAACTTTGAGGAGGAAAAGTTTATTTTGGCTCATGATGTCAGAGGTTCAATCCTTGGTCTGCTTACTCCATAGCTCTGGAACCAAGGTGAAGCAGAACATCATGGTAGAAGAGCATAGCAGAGGGAAGCTGCTCAGGACGTGGCAACCAGGGATCAAAGAGAAAACTCTACTCACCAGGGACAAAATATAAAGCCCAAACGCATACTCCCTATGGTCTTCTTCAAGCCACACCTTTAGTTACCACCCAGTTAATCCATCTCAGGGGATTAATCCACAGATTAAGTTACAGCTCTCATAATCAAATTATTTTACCTCTGAGCATTTTTGCATTTTCTTACACATGAGCTTTTGAGGGACAACTCATGTCTAAACCAAAACACACTGATATGTTCCACTGGAGGCAGAAGTAGGACTCATTTTGAGTTTTGGGCTGCTTTGTGCATTTAACATAAGCATAGTTCATATCTTGTTTTTCAGGTACTTTTCTTTTAAGTCCTAGATGGCTACTATAAACACTTAATTGGAAAGGAGTGTTGTGTAAGTTTTGAGATTGGTATTAATCATATTTAGTGAAATTTAATGGAAATATTCATTAAGTTATGCCTTTACTCACTATGTAATATGCAACTCTATTTCCAAATGCATATACTTTCAATTTCTGGATGACACCAATTCCTACCATTTTATATGCTATAATTAGAGTAGACACCTGATATTGAATTATGTAGTTATGTCAATTGCCAATAAATCATCAAAATACTATTGTATCAGTCACAATATTTTATTTTATCATTCCTTAGTAATGGATATGTAGATGGATTTACCAATTTACTACCTATTCCTGAAAGTCAGTGACCTTCAGAGGTACAATGAAGTTTAAGTTTTTAAAAATTTTAAATCATGGTATTTAGTTGACATTGCAAATTTTTTTTTATATTTTACTATGGTTCCATCTCATAACTCTGACTCATGTAATTTTAACCAATAGTATCATAACATGCAAATGAAACAAAAGACAAATGATAATTATTGGCAGAAGTATGTCTGGGGGAAATAATACCACCACTACTGAAGTTGAACAACTTGTAAAAGGAGAGCAATAAAGAGTAATTAATGTGGTCACAAAAGTGGAGGTCAGGAAAATAACAAGAAAGAACAGAAAGAAAGAATAACAAGAGAAAATGATTTTCAAGCCTTCAAATTCAAATCCAGCTAACCCTTAGTAGTGAAATCTTTCAAGTTCTCTCCGATATGTGGATGCTAACACACAATGGAGATGGGAAATATAAGTTCACTGGATTAGACAAAGGGGAGTGAAGGGAAGGGAAGGGAGATGGGAATAGGACAGAATGAATCAGACTTAATTTTCCTATGTACATGTATGAATAAATGATCAATGTAATTCTGCATGATGTTCAACTACAAGAATGAGATCCTAATTACACTAAGTTATAACCTATGTATGTAGAATATGTCAAAATACATTCTACTGTCATATATATCTAAAAAGAACAAATAAAAATATGTAACACTTAAAAATAATTTTAAAATTTAAAAAATCTCTTATGTTAAGGTCTTAGTTAAATATGAACTTGAAAAGCACATTTTTGGATCTAAAAGTATTAGTGAAAATTTTGATTTCAATCTCTGTGAGTTAAAATAATCACATTGAGTTGATTTATAATAATTAATTCATTTAATTAATCATTAATAAATCATTAATAAATCATTAATAATTAAATTATTATTAAATTCATTTAATTAACTATTTAATATTATAAATTAATTCAATTAATTTACAATAATTAATTCCTTAATTAACTTGTTCAGTTATTTATTCAAAGCTTTTAATTTAGTAAGAACTGATTTTCAGACACAATAATGTACCTCAAGGAGTTTGTTCTTATGGGAAAGATTTTTATATAAAAATTGCACAAATACTAATTAGATGGTAAAATTCTAAGTCTGTTGTACTTTTGTTTTCCATATTTATTAAATTTATCCAAATATTCTAAATAAATATAGCACTTTCTCAAAGCTAAATTTATAGCTATTTATTCAATTCATGTTAATAATGATGCTAAGATATTTGAAATACATCTTGATAAAGAAAACAGGCATGCCAAATCTCTCTCAACAATTTCCATATCACTTTGAATTTAGTTAGGAAAATATTTAGCTTGATGATGATTTGTTCTCTATTATCTTGAGTCATTTGTTATACCTCAGTGTTTAGAGGATGTGACAACATCTTATTCCACTATTTTATCAGGAAATAAAAATTAATTTTATAAAAAGCTAAACAAAAGCTAGATTGTGAGTCCCACGAGTGCTGAGACTCATTTTGCTCACCCCTAAAATAAGTCACACAGAGCACAGTTGCAGTGAGTAGGTGTTTGGGTTTTCAGCAAGTGAGGGAATGAATGAATGAATGAATATACATATCAGTTAGGACATGCATGTTTTCCATGTTAAAACCACACATTTTATTTGCCACCATCAATAAAATAACCTATTAGTAATTTTTTTAAAAAACCACCTATTACAATGAATACAGTCATTGACACTATTCGATACTATACTACTGAGAAGTGAAGATCTTAAATATATAAAGAGAATTCACACAGTAAGTTTATGCACTGAAAATTACTCTAAGAATATAACACAGCATGCAGGCTTAACCAGTTATTTATTTGCAGTACCTCAGTGATTTTCACAAGGTATATGCAGCCCTTGAAACTACAACTAGCACGGGTTGAAGAACCACTGCTAAAGAAAAAGGTTGGCTTTATTCCCCGTCTGCAAAAGGGCTGGAAAAAGAGGCCAGACTGAGATTCAAAATATCCATAGAGTGATCCCAGTACTTAGGGAGGCTGAGACAGGAGAATCGCGAGACTAGTCTTCACCGTAAGTCAATAAGGGCATATTCATTACATATAATCAGTCCCTTGAGTTTTTTGATCTATATTATTCCTTATGCCATATTTTTATTAGGCTTGATGTATTCACTGGCATCATCAAGTTCATGGACCTTCCAAGCAGAGGCCTGTACAACTCTGCTTTGTGGTGGAATGCAGCAAAGTAATGCTACCATTGAGACCAGTGGAGGTCCAGCCAGGGACATTTACCCTGAAGACTGCCTGCTTGAGCTTTTTTTTTTTTTTTTTTTTAAGATGGACTAACAGCTAAAAAATAATAAGGAAAACATTTGATTCAAAGATTCTAGAGAAGTGTGATTAAAATATCTGCACTGTTAATAAACATGCAGAACATCCACATAGCTGTCTATTAAACACTTTACTGTTAATAAAATCATCATGGTGCCCATGATTAAACTTGGGGTAACATGTCATCTATGCTTTCAGTTACTCTTAATATAAGCATCAGAAGCCATTTCTCCAGTCAGAGGGGCCAGGTACTCCTTTCAATTATGTGTTTTAAGAGAGTTGCCATCTTCTGACTCAGTTCTCACTCTCCGGTCCTGATGTAATTATCTGCTGCTATCTCTGCTGATCTTTTCTGATGATCTGTCTGTCAACTCCTGATTCTTGGTTATTAATAGCTTACTGCAGATGGCTCTTTGCATTCTTGCCTCTCACTGGGGCTCTGCTGGCTGTTAATGCCATGTCTGTATTCTTACACAAACTGCACCACACTTGCTTCGGTCCCATGGCTGGAAAGAATTGACTTCCTGCCAGAACCTCCAGAAAACAAAAGTTGTATTGCTAGTATTTATTGATTGATTTTACTCCAGAGCATCCTCACATCTAGCTTTTCATTCATTTATTTATTTGTTCATTCAACCATGTGTTTGGCAAACCCTTAGTAAGTTTCCTCTATGGGTCCAGCTCTACAGCTAGTGCAGGGATTAAAATGGATAAGATATGATCTTGTTCACCAGGGATTACAGGCCAAAGTGGGGGGAGGGAGAAGTATACACAAGTCTATTTGAGGTACATTAGAATCAATTCTATAGAGTAGGGAAGCAGGAATGGAAAAGCCGTCATAGAAGAAATAATCCATGACCTGAATCTTAGAAGAGTCATTTTACTGTTCAGGGATCAGAGCTGCCTGACTGCATGAGCCTGTATGCATTTGAGGAAATTTAGAGGAATTAAGAGTCAAAAGAAATGTTTTCTCATCCCCTTTAGGATTATTAGATTGTTGTTTGGCTAACAATCTTTTGATTACTATCTGACTTGTGAGTTAAACTTTGGCAGATGGTATATTCTGCTATATCTTGACTTTAAAGTATTACTGATGGTGTAAACAAAAAAAGTACCTACACATTTAGTATCCCATGGCTGCCTAGCATTGTAACTAATGCTCAGTTTCCAGCACTGATGTTTTAGTAGCATTCATCCTGTACACATGCTCGCACTATTTATCCCATACCATTAAATCCCCATGGTCCTCATATATGCCTTTGGCACATCTCTGCCAGCCTGGGGCATTATATTGGTAGTCTTACATGCAGTGATGCTTTTGATTTCATTGAAGCGAGCAGCGTTGGTACTAAGACTGATTCACAGTGCATGCAAGTGAAACTTAAGAATAGAGACGGGGGTTTCCAGATCTCTTTTTGAACACTTGTTTTAAGAGCAGCCCCTCAATTCGTGGGCATTAGTATGTGGAACACAAAATATTCAAAATACAGGCTAATTCTCTAACAATATGGCAGATACATATACTTTATCAAATGCATCACCTACTGTGTGCATAGAGGCATTATCACATTGCTGTTCCCTTAAAATCTATATGCCAATTACTACCAAAAGCAAGAGTGCTCCCCAGTGTTCCCAAGGAGCAAGCCTGTAAGAATGATATGTGTCGATACCCTGAAGCCTCAGAGGAGCAAATAACTGTTTTAACTCTCCCAGGACCCACTTCCTTGTCTGTGCTGCCATGGAAACAAGTCTCTTGTCCAACTCAAGTTCTCCGATAATTAGTCTTAAAAGAACATTCTTGATTTGTAAATGAACAAATCAGTCCTCTGCATCAAGGTTGTTACATGCCTCAATCTCTGCGTATCATCACATTTGACAAAACACTTCCTTTTCACTCCTTAATTCAAATTACTTACTGAGCAACTGGTATATGCACAGCACTGTGGAGATACTGTGGAGGCCAAGGAGCACTTTTATGACACTGCTTGATGAAAGCCTACCCCTCACCATCTGATCGGAGACCTGTCCCTGCCAGATCCCAGAGGAATACCTTCTTTAACTGGCCCACCCCAGCACCCATATGTAAGCACACACAGTGCTCCTTATCTTAGTCCCCTGGCTGCATTACCGATGTAGCTATGTTTTGATTTATTTATAAAATTTTCTAATGGACTCTATGTCATTGCCTTTCAGAACTCAGAAGAGTGTCTTTGGAAATTTAGGAATACTTTATATCAACCCTATTTGCTCATTATTTTTTGTCTCTGTTCACTGTACATACTTGACCAGGAAGCATTGATCCCACATGGGAGAGGAAAAAAAAAAAGCACAGCTTCAGGGCAGAAGGAGTTTGCAGTCAGATAAGGGAATTGAGGCACTCACAAAGTTGACCACATCAGAACACACTGTACATGAAGATGGACAAAAGACAGTGGAATAACAAGAGTAGTTCCATGACCGATCAGTCCCAGAGAAAGTAGTGAGCAAAGTTTGAGGGAGGAGTGAGCTTTTGAGCAGGTTTCTGAAGATATTTCATATATAGAGCTCTGTATGTGGTCTTAGCAGGGAAAACTTGGCCTAGAAATATGGATGCCTATTAAATATTGAAATGAGTGTGTGCTAAAAAAAGGAACATTTACATGCATGATGATTATTGAATACCTCCTATGACAACTTTAAGAAAACTCTAGATAAGTGACTCTAGTCACTTATATTAGCTATTAAATTTCTATTTGGTCCATCTTTCTTTTATAATTGTATGTCCCATCAAAAATTTTGGTAGAGCTAATTACAGAAAAATATATATATATAATAAGAAAAAGAGTGAAAATTAGTGTCACCTAAACCATATCCCCAATGATTTTTTAAAGTATATGATTTAAATGGTTACATTGCATAAAGTATGTCTTAGAATAATCCCTAAAACATGGTGCATCCTCAGTATCTAATAGTAACAATAATGACTTCCCTAACTTTATGTTCACTTATAAAATACACTGTACATTTTAATCCTGAATATATGTCTGGGTTTAACCATGTTTTCCTATGATATTTTTTAAAATTGTTACACAGAGATATATCTATACATTAATTCCTTGTTAAGTATTTCCATGCATTTTCCTAATTTCATTATATTTTAAATCATCAACACTTTATTTTTTTAAGGGTTTTACTCTTTTAACGATACCAGCTGACAGCCAGAAAACCATTTCCTTCTCATATGCACCTCCTGATTTGAATAGTTTAAGATTTAGAAAGGTTTCCTATTTACTCACATTTTAATGATATACATTTCTACTTCACTGGTGGAAAAGGCTGATCAGTCACAGAAAGGTCAGTTAACACTAAATAGACCCTTTCTTTATGTAATTACAAAGAATAATATCTTTGTGCTGATGGCACTGCACAGGGAGTGGGTGATGCAGAGAATTAATGTGCTGCCTTGTTGGCCCATGGGATACAGATTCCAATACAATAACCACAACTTATTCTAATTATGCAGCTTTAAAAGGTCATCAGCAAAAAGAGTTAAGGAATTATCAACTAACTTTATCATAAAGTAATAATGTACTACATAAATGCAGGAACTGGAAGAACAATACCCAGGAACTTCATTATGAAGGAGAGAAAACCTGGCCTAAGAGATTCTGGTATATTTATATTGTGACACAAATGGATAATATTCTTTGAAAACTTAAAATAGTTGATATTTTTCAACTTGCCATCAATGTGGTCAGGTTCCCTGATCTCACCATTTATTTGTAGGAAATGCTTATTTCAAAAACTTTCAAATAGTTCATTGTCACATTCATGTTATACCAGAATTTAAATATTTTGTAAAAATCCACTTGTTATAAAATAGTACGTGCTGATTATATTATATGCAAAATATCAAAGAGGTACATGAAGGTGAGAATTTCAACCCTTCTTTCTAACCATTGTCAACTTTACCTGCAAAGTTCACATTAACAATTTGGTACAAGTCCTTCCAGAATAAAAATTTTTAAGTAGATTTACTGGAAAGAAGAGACCATGAACACCTCTATACACCTGATGTTGTTGCTCACGTTGGGGCACATTCCAAACTTTTCAATGTAGCTCAAATATAAGTATGATTGAAATACCTAAGGTAATTTTCAACTGATACTCATCTTGGAATGTTTTCACTCTCCAAAATAATTTAATCTTCGTATGGAAAAAAATCATATATTTTTCTAGACTGGGGATCAGCAAATTATAGCTTAGCAGTCAAATCCAGCCCACTGCCTGCTTTTGTAAACAAATTTCACTGGGACATCATCACACCCATTCATGTACATATTGTCTATGATTCTGTTTGTTCTGCAGTGGCAGGGTTAAATAATTGTAAGAGAATGAATGAACCCCAAAGCCTAAAGGGTTTACTATCTGACTCTACAGAAAAAGTTGGCTGACCCCTGTTCTAGACTCTTAGTTAATATATTAGTGTGTCACACAGCAAAGTTTCAACTTAGACCTCTCATACAGGATCTATTTGGGTCATACTTAAGCTTGTCCCCCTAAAAAAAATATAATAAGATGCTGTTCATGAGCTTTTAGGTGTTCTTGAAATGGATTCAATAATTTTTCAGAGAGTTGCCAGAACTGTTAAGATACCATCAATCATACACAAAATGCATCGACCCCACCCATGCCTTCTTTAGTTAAGTATGCTTCATGTAGATGGTGCATTCCAGAAAGCAAGAGAGCTGCTCATTTTTCTACTCTGCAACCTCTATTTTGAGAGTTCAGAATTAACTTTATTTTGCCAAGCTGAGATTTAATTTTGCAGGCAACATAGGTGTTCATTCATTTGCTGAATGGTGAAGTAAAATGTAGTGATCACCCACCATGAAAGACTGCACAGTGATTAGAAGAAATGGAGTAGATGAACATTATAGCAACACCAAGTGATCTTTTAAAATGTAGCAGTGAGTGGAGAAAATGGAAACAGAATGATAAATATTTCATAATTCAATATGTAAATAACCAATAGGTAATTAGAGGGAAAAAAGAATTAAAAATTAAGGAGGGAGAAAATAAGTTGAGTTAATATTTTGAGGACATCTAAATCTATATGGTGCACAAGGAAACTTCTTTCTTAAAATGATTAAGTGGCTAGATAACACATCTTCCAGGTTGTTCCAGGAACTTATACACACACACACACACACACACACACACACACATGCATATACAACCATACAGCTTAAAATAAGGTAACCCAAATATCCAACAACTCTGGAAATACAGCTCTGCAATGATAGGTCCTCAGTGACCACAACCACAGGATTTATTCTATCCACTAGCCACAGCTAGAACAAATAAAGGCAAAAAGAAATCTGTCAGCACACCTAGTTATCAAATTCATGGTGGTTTCTATACCTGCTTTTCCTCTTCCTGTTTCTTCAGTTTCTCATTTGTTTCCCTTTCCTGTTTCCCTTCCTCTGCCATTTTCTCCCCTCTGTTGTCAGGTAGGAAACATTCAGCTGGCTTAGGTCTTATTCTCACTCTTCCCCTCTTAGAGAAACATCCTTCCCTTCCTATCATGACCTTGGTCCTCTATTCTTTTCACATTTTTCTTCTGACATTGTGGTTTGGAAATAGAAGTGTGTCAAAGGAATTAATAGGAAATACTGAATCATCTATTCTTTTTTCCCCTAAAACGCTTCACGCAAATCTAAGATAACAGAAGGAGGAGATGGTGAAATGTACATTGTGCCATTCACTCCATGGCTGCTTTCATTTTGATATTGGCTACACATTAATTTGGATAATGGTAGTAACAGACGTTGGAGGTATTTTATCCTTCTATATCAATACGACATTTCAGCCTAGCAGGGAAGTACAAGAATAAAAGTGGAATTCAGAGGAATACATTGGTTGTTGGGAAGTAATGTTTAATTGGTTGGTAGTACACACTGTGTGTGTGTATTGGTATGTGGTGAAATGCGTAAAGACTGCCATTTTCAAATTTTTTTTTATAAAACAGGCACTAGGTAAGGCCCAGTCATACTTCAACACTATGCTGTGTGATCTCTGTACTGCAATCGCTATGTTTTATTACAGTTAGTCACTTTGTATGAATTTCCCTACTTCTGTGAACTGTTTGTGCCACATTATTTTGTCCTTATGTTTGGTACATAGTAGGCCCTGAGTAAATGTCATTCAATTTAATAGTTGAGAGCAGCTGCATAATAACTCCTGCCTTCCTGAGCCCCAAGGTACCTGTACAAAGGAAATGGGTGCACTAACCAAAAATAATTTTTAGTTTTAAAAGTATCTACTTCAGCCAACTGTTCTAAAATAAGTGACTTTTCAGTGGACTATTCAGGAATGCCATTTTATGTGTATGTTTTCTAAAATGTATTCTGTTGAGAAACATCTCACAATTCATGAACATAAAAACAGGAATTTATCCATTTACATTTCGACTGAGAAAAATAATAAGGTTTCCAGTTCTTTAAATCCTAGTTTGCAAAGGCATGTTGCTGTATAATCTCTCTGTGTTGTATTCCAGTTTACTTGTAGGTTTTTCTTGGAAGACTGACAGAAATCTAAACTACCTGCTTTGCTACCTTTATACACCTTGCTAAGCTGGGTTCTTAGAACTCAGGAGATTAGCATTTCAAAAAAAGTAGTGAGAGTTTCCATGAAATGAGTATAGTTGATATTTTTAAACTCAGAGGATCTTTACAGTTGCAGATGGATATAAATGCTCTCAGCAAAGTGAGAATTGCAAATCAGACTACAAAAGTAGTGTGCAAATTACGTTATCCAAACATTTTTGAACAAAGAAATCATTAATTTACTGCATTTTTCAATGAACTAAATATAGAGAAGTGGCCTAACTCTTAAACGGAAGTATACCTTATACCCTTTCTCTACACAAGAATGGGGATGCTACTCAGTTTCACAGAATTCATTCTTTGTCCCAAGACACAGAAAGTGCCATTCCCTACCCCTACATCTCTGCTAATATCAGCCTATTTTTCTCCTTTATAAAATGTTTCCTTTAACTTTTCCAAAAAAAGAAAGGAAGGAAGAGCAAGCTCTCTGGAATTACATGCTACATCTACTCCAGAAATATTTACTATCACCCAGTTTCTACCTGTCTTTGATCTCAGAGTTGTGACTCACCTGACCATAGTGCTCAACCTCTCCACATGCAATCAGAATCCAAAATTTGTAACCATTCAAATTAAGAGACCAATGAGCTCAGTTTTGAATTCTAATATTCACTCATATTATCTGCATTCTGAGTAGCTCACCCTTGTTCCAGGCACCTGTATCAGGTGAGTCCTTCAAAAGTTGTGTCCTTGGGATTCTCATGCATAACTGTTAGAGCCCTCATCCCTGGAACCTGTGAAAATGCTAATTTATGAAGCTTAGGGGACTTCGCAATATAATTAAGTTTACAGTTTATTCTAGATTATCTGCCAGGACTATCTAATCACACAGGTTCTTAACAGTGGAGAATCTTTCTTTCCTGTCTAAAGTTCAGAGAAATGTGAAGTAAGAAACAAGAAAAAATTGAAGTGTGAAACGAAGGAACCTGAGAACCATTATCTCCCTTTCCGGTGTTAAAGATAGAAGAAGAAAACTGCAAGCCAAAAAAATGTAGATGCTCTCTAGAAGCAGGAAATGACCTTTGTAGGACTTCTAACCTACAGAGTTAAGAGATAACTTCATATTGTTTTAGCTTCTAAATCTGTGGTATTTACCACGCTAGCAGTACAAAACTAATATGGTGACTCAGGTATTATGTTAGGTACTACAAATATAAAATTTAATAAAATACTGCATAGACATAGTTTAATGGTAGAAACAAACCAAACATTGCAGACTTTTTGCAACAAGTATTAGTAAAAAGAAATCTTTAAAACTATTTAGTAATGCATTCATTTATTTTGCATATAACATTTGTTTTCTAATGATATGTGAAGTGACTTGTAGCATGTCAATAATCACTGAAAAATCAATTCTAACATGATATAGACTATGCCATGATCTCCTAACTAAATTTGTTTATAACTGTAACATAGATTAAACCATCAGCCCTCCTTGAAATAAATTATTCATTCACGTGATGAATTATTGATGACATTTTTAAGGTCTATTATTAAAGTAGTGAGAAAATTTTGAGGCTTATGTTTTTTCATCATGAGGAAATATAAGCTTGCATATAGGATGAACTGACTATTCTGCTGGTACAAAAGTCTCTCCAGTTCATACCTTTTAAACAACTGATTAACTGACCATGCAAATGATATTGAAACAAAGTGTATAGTTCGAAAAATTCTGTTTCAATGAGCTAGAATTCAACCTAGAAGTTAAAAATAAAACAAAAACATCTGATAAAGATGTTATTTGTGCCAGGGAAATCAGAGAAATCAAAACCAAAACAGAACACAGCTAATGTGCAAGACATCCCTGCCAGTTATCAAGGTCTTGCTTTTTCCCAGTGACTACTCTAGACTGACTTCTGCCAGTGTGGAAGAGCACAGTAATGTGCTAGCTCTTCATGATAGTGGGTCCAGGGTGCCCCTCTTCCAAGTGACTTTATTACAAGAAAGATTGACACAGTACCTACACTACAGCTTTTGAACAGGCTAAGAAAATTGTTGAGCAAATGATTTTATAAATTTCAGGAATATTAACCAACTATTATAAATATATATATAGACAGATTGCTAGCTTTCTCATAATTATAGTGCTTCTTCTCTATGTATATAATACAAGGAAAGTAAACTTGTCACAATGGTTTAAATCTCTGCATGACAAAATGATTAAAGATATTTTACTGTGCTCTTTCCAATCCTAAATATGTATTTAAAACTCACCTTTATTCCTTTTGATTAAACAAAAGAAATGAAAAACATTTGCATTTGCTATAGGTCCTTTATAAAAGATAACAGATCTGTTTTCTACTCATTAAAATCTCTGTTTATACCACTAGACTTTTGCAAGCTTTAAAATTGAGGTTCAGTATACATACTTAGCTATTGGGATTGATAGCATTTTATGAATGAATATACCTATGCAACTACCATCTACATGAAAGTATAGAAGAAAATATACCACAACTCCCAGGAAATTCCTTCACCTCCACTCCCTGTCAATAATTAGTCACACACCCAAACACTAAAACTTTGATTATTTTTATACTCATATAAATATAATCCCACAGTATGTACTTTCTTGAGTCTGGCATCTTTTGTTCAAGATTAATCCTGATAGATTCGTCCTTACATTTTAGTGGGGCAGCTGTTCATTATCATCTCTCTATATTATTCCATTGTATGAATAAACCATAATTTATGTACTCTGCTATTGAATTAATTCAGGAGCTGCTATGAATGAAGCTGCCAATAACATTTTGTATAAAACACTAACATATTTTGGTGCACAGGTGCTCTAATTCCTGATATCAGGAAATAGAATTATATATGCAATATGTTCATCTATGGTTGAATATTTGAAAAGGGTGACACCAATTTACCTTCCCACCTGAGATGTCTGAGGGTTCTTGTTGCTGTACATTTTTACCTACACTTTGAAATTTTAACTGTTTAGGTAAAGAGTATAGTCACAGTATCATAGTTTAATTTTGCATTTCCTTGATTATTATGTTGAGTGCACTTCCCTATGTTTATTGGCCGTTTGGAAAGCCCTTCTGTGAAGTCATTGTGGAGCTTTTTGTCACTTTTCTTAATTAGCTTGCTTGTCTTTGTTGTTTTGTTAAGAATTACTTATCTATCATGGATGACAGTACTTTGTTGGGTACATGTATCATAAGTATTTTCTCCTAAGACGGGACTTGTCTTTTTACTCTTTAATGGCATCTATTGAGGAAAAGAAGTTCTTAATTTGGAAAGCACAGCTTATGAACTACGTGTTTTTTCATGGTTGGTGCTTGTATCTTGTACGAAGTATGTCTGGCAATTACAAGAGAAATCTGATGTTCTTACGTGGTTTTCTCCAAAAACTTTATACAGCTTTAACATTTATATCTGTAATACAAGTGGAATTAATTTTTATTCACATCATGAAGTAGAAGGTCCAGGTTCTTTTTTCAATTTTTATTTAGATACTCAATTGATCATGTTCCATTTATTAATTCAGTACCATGTATTATGCAAAATATCCTTTTATACACTATTTTGGTGGCATCTTCCTGTAAATGAAGAGGCCATGTTTACGTTCTTGGTCCATTTCTGGAGTCCCTATTCTGTCTTACTGTTTTCTTATCTCTGTGGCAATATTACACTTTCTTTTACTGGGGCCTTAAAGTAAGTCTAGATATAACTGGTAGCTTTTGACTGAAAGTCAACTTTATCCCTCTTTATGACTTTCTTCACTACATTTTGGTCCTTTGCACTTCCTCATACATTTTAGAATAAATGCATCAATCTTCTGAAAATTCCGGTTGAGATTTCAATTAGATTTCCATTACACATATAAATAAATTTGGGGAAAATTCCTTTCTTTAAATTTCTGATTTTCCAGCTCATAAGCTTTGTAGATTATTCCATTTACTAGAAAATCATTTTTCTTAAAAAAACTTTTGTAGTTTTCTGCAGAAAAGATTTGTACATATTTTATTAGATATACACCTACATTTGATGTTTATTATTCTATTATAAATAGTATGCATTTTAAGTTGTTATTTCCTAATTATTTATGGCTAGTATTTAGAAATACAATTGAGTTTTATTATGGCTTCTTTTAGAATCATCACTTATCAAGTTTCTTTCCTATTTCTAATTTGCTGAAAATTATCACAAATGCTTTGTGAATTTAAAGCTTTTCTGTATCTATAAAGATCAATATTTGATCCTTTTCTTCCTTTTACTGTTAATGTAATAAATCATTATATTTATTGATGATTTTTAAAGGCTAGATATTATTTGCTTTACTCTTGGGTAACCAAAAATTCCACTAGCCAATTTTAACTGATGTTGGTTACCTTTTCATATTCTATTTTCCTCCATAGATTATAAAGAAAAAATTATCATTTACTGCAATGCAATTAATATGAAGCCAGCAGTAAGATATAATGGTACTAACAGGTCTCAAGATCTTCTGTGTCCTGGCTGTATAATTGCTACTCTCTATTCATAAAAATAATCAAATCAGCCCCAGATGCCTAATATGGTGTTTATAAAGATAAAATGACTGAGCAGAATGAAAAGGCATAGTAAAGTATCAAGAAGGATTAATGTGAAGTGCAAGTGGCCAATTTTTATTACATTGTTCATTAAAGTTCTACTTAATAATGAAATGTGTAACTTGAACCTTTCTCCCTAATACTTTTATTTTTCTTGAACACTAAAGCAAGGTTTACATGCTGATATCCACCTTCATGGAAACTATCCAAATTGTCAAAACTGATAAATGAGAAAGTTTCAAATCAATGAGACTTTCCCAAACTGATACATTAGATAATCAAGATATTTGTTATGATTTCATAAGTTCACTATAGATATTATAAATTAATATTTAGGGTATATTACAAGCCTAGTATTTTTAATATTTTGATAGGAAAAATATCACAATTTCTATATGATTTTAGTCTACACATAGCTTTCTACAATCAACTCCCTGGCCTGAGCAAGCTCATAACACACAGTATAAGCACAGCCTCCGTCTTTCCTCAGAGTATTCCCCACAGGGAAGACACACTAACCAAATTCTCTGCCCCATTTTGTGAGATAATGTCACCTGTTAAATTTCTTATTTCCAACCTTTGTGCTCCCTAAGAGTGGTATTAAATTTAGTGATGGTAAATTCAAAATAGATGCAAAATGATCATTTCCAATTTAAGCCTGCTAATCATATTCAAAAGTTAGATGTCCTTAAAGTTAATTGCAAATTACTTTTTGGAGTTTCCTTTCTCCTTTGTTTTCCAGCAACTCACTCCTTTTCCTTTATTAGATGGCCTGCTGATGGGGTTCCAGGGATAGACTATCTTTTCCCGAAAGGTAAAGTGAAGAGCTCAGCAGTACAAGACCCTATAAGCACAGAGCAGAGCCGCACTGGCTCTCCACTGAGTTTCACTTTGTTAGCTTTCATAGCCAGTTAGCTTTAATGTCAAGATCATCATAGGAATGGGGGGAGCAAGACCAGCACTTGGCCTCCAAATATCTTACCTATTATTATCGCTCCATTGGTTTTGGTGATTATTCTATACCCTATCATGCTTACTTATAGCTAGGACAAACAGAAGATGATGGGAAAATTCC
Organism: Geosciurus inauris; assembly: GCA_004024805.1. Taxonomy (NCBI): domain Eukaryota; kingdom Metazoa; phylum Chordata; class Mammalia; order Rodentia; family Sciuridae; genus Geosciurus; species Geosciurus inauris. The sequence goes on from PVHX01003969.1 coordinate 114,625, forward strand.
TGCATTTTCTACAGAGGGAAAACATGAAAATCAAAGGAAATCTATGCTGATTAAGACTCACACCTCTAAACAAAATGACTTTGTGGGTCTAAGTTGACTATGGCAAGTACTTCAAATTTTTACTCATAAAAAGTAAAGGTATTTTTGTACATTTAATTTTTTTTTCCAAAAATAAAGCCATGGTCTTAAATAAAAGACGTATATGAAAATTCCTTAACACTCAATTCCACCTAAGCATTTCTTTTTAATTTCTCATGGAATATCCACAGATAAAAGAAAACACATGCTTATTCAATATTAAAAGTCTGCTGGGGGGAAATCACAATGAAGTTAAATTATGATTTAGTTTACTTGAACATTAAAAATTTAAGAAAATTATTTTGTGCTTTTGTGTACATTGAATTATTTAGTGAAAAGTATTAAAAATCAATTTAACACTGGATATATTGAAAAAGATTTTTCTTTGAAATAAATATTACTTTTGTCGGACTGTAATTTTGGTGGAAAGAGACTTAATGACTTGTCTGTGTTACGACACTCCTTAATAATTTTAGAAAACACTAGAGTAAAAATCCTAAATAAATATAGGCTTCAAAATAAATAATTTCTGAAGATACTAGCTATCTCAAAATGGTCACAACTACCTACTAGATCTCACCCAAATGAAAATCATTATCTTAAGATTCAACATCTTGGCAAAGTCTTCATCACTAATTAAAATAATAGCACTAGAAAAGCATCTGCAATTACTCTGTTTAGGGTAAAATTACAAGGGCTGTAAATCTCTAGGCTTCGGGGCATAATCTGATCACCAGCTGGGGTGAGAAAGAAATGTCTACCTATTGTGTAATTTTGCAAAATTAGGTACATTATATGTTTTACTCCCTCAGAAACATCTGGCATAGACGTACTATTTGAGAGACTATTGGACTACACACAAGGGACACTACTTGCTAAGCTGTAGAAACTATATATATGAATATATATTTTAATATATCATATATAAAAATTAAGTGATATATGTAAAATATTAGGTGATTTTATATATACATATTATATATATATATTTTATATATATATATATATATCACCTAAAATCCAGGGGCTTGCTAGAGGAATGTTTCATCTTAATGGTATTGGCTTCAAATCCTTCCCAGGCCATTGATCAGAGGTCATTGCAAATGTCAGAATATGAGAAGTTCAAAATGTTCAAATTACATTGTTAGTTCCTTTGCCATAAAACAGTCAATCTGATTGCAGATGATATTTAGTTGTTTCTACATTCTATATTTAGAGTTCTCATGAACTTTTGAGTGTCATGGAAGATTGATAGAAAACTGAGAGTAGCAAATAATGGTCTAAGACAGCTCCCCTCCCAACCCTGTCTTTGCTTGGCAACTGACTCTCAGACCAAACTGACTGTCAACTGACTCTTAGATATAAATCTACATGAAGAAAGACTAGAAGATCTTTTCAAATCTCCTTTACAAGGTGGGGTGAGTAGGAAACAGGAGAAAGAGGCCAGCTGACAGAGAACATCTGTAGCACAGTCAGCATCTGTCCTAGGAATGCTGTCCAGGAGGCACCCTGGTGGCCCAGATCACCACGTGTTAGTCCAAAAACATGGGGCAAGCGAATCTGCGAGGTGTAAGGATAAGGGCCCAGTAGGTGAGAAGGAGAACACTGCAATCGACTGAGATTGCACAGAGGGAATTCAGAAATGTTAAACATGGTTAATATCCACTAAAAACTTGTTAACCAATGATAATGATTAACGTCTCATACTTATTCATCTGTCCCCTAAGTTAAAGAAGCCTCAGAAAATGAAGAAGCAGAGTACAAAGCAAGTAACGATTTTTCTTGTTCAGCTACTTTCTATCAAATTTCTGAATCACAGACTTGGTATAGAACATGGCTACAATTGCTTTAAAAATTTTTTTTAATTAACTTAAATGCTTTTAGGGTAGTATCTTTCCAATTTGCCCCAGTTCCTAGTATTCCTTACTTAGTCTTAGCCTTCTTATCTCCAGATATGATACTCATGTTCACAAAAGCAGTAGGATTTACAAATATCAGTACAAGAGTATCATGTTTCAATACAGTTTTTAATATTTTACATAACTTGCTTTATTGAAATGTACCATACCCACCATTTGTTTATAACTTTTATTGTAAGAGAAGCCTATAACATCTTTTATTCACCATTGAAATCCAGGGTAGCACCAAGTTGGAAAGCCTCTATTACCTAAATTCTGATTGCCAGAACGCTCTATGAAAAACATCAAAAAACCTTGAATTTTTCCTCAGCCATTCAGTCTGCAAACTTTTAGTCACTGCTGGACAGGACTTGTGTTTTCTTGCCATACGTGCCCATACAAGGTTCTGTGTACTTTGGCTGTATCCCTCACATCAGCGCTTCTTTGCTGATGTTCAGTTCCCAGCTCATTATGAACCCCAGATATTTTCCTGCAGACCTTTATGCACTTTCAAGGCGCTGGCAGTTCTGCATCAGTCCAGGGACATTTTCAATTTCCTCTGAAAGGAATCGCCTAACCTCAGGTTTTGGTTTTTCAGGCTAAGTATATTCCAAGTAATCACAGCATAAATGATGACTGTATTGCAGAGTAGGTGAATTTTTATACACTTACTGAGTTTATTTTGACTAAATCCATGTCAAATGGAAGTTTTTAAACTAAAAATATTACTGCAGAAATTTCCTAATATTTTCTGATAGTTACTCTTTGAGGAATTGTCATATGTAGATTAGTCATCGCTGTGATTACTAGGATCTCTGAATCATTAACCTAGATCTACCTCATAGATCCCCACGCCAGGGGTATCTGCAAAGACGAGCTCCTACAGAAGTGGGTTTACCTTCCTGAACTGCAAGCTACCCCAGGGGTTTCTGGGGAATGTGGAAGATTCTGGTCATAACTGCGGTGGTCAAACCTACTCCAGCCTACTGCCAGAAGCATCTGCTTTGGAAGCAAAAATCAAGGTTCCAAAGACTAGTCTAAAAGCCTGAGTAGGGATGAGCTAAATTCATCTCATATAGGTGAAACTGAGAATAGGTAAGAGAGTGACTCTGAAAGTGGTTGGAATTGCTGCATACCAAATCACCACATAAGACTTAGCAGAGTGAAACAACATCCATTTATCATCTCACAGTTCTGTTGGTCAGAAGCCTGGGTATGGCCCAACTGTATCTCTGCCTAGTGTTTGACCTGCAAGGTGTTGGCAGGACAGAGTTCTCATTTGGAGACTCCACCAGAGCTATTGTCAACTTCTTGGCTCCCTCTGATTGTTGGCAGAGCTTATTTTCTTGTGACTACATGACTGAGGTGGTTGTTTTTGGCCGGCTGTCAGCCAGGCATTGCTCTCAGCTTCTAGATATGTGCTCAGTTCCTTAGCATGTGGCCCACTGCGGCCACTGCTTCAAGCCAGCAGCGGAGAACCTCCTGTCAAAACCTCTCTGGCACTTTGAATCACCCTTTTAGAGCTGACTTAATTAGGTCAGACTCACCAGGAATAATCTCCTTTTCCTAAAAATTTACTGATTTGGGACTTTAATTACATGTACAAGATCCCTTCACAGCAGCACATAGGCTAGTGTTACTTGAATGGTGGGGATAAGGTGTGTGTACACCAGGTGGTGGGAATCTTGGATTCAGTCAGGGAAGAAAGACCAGTAAGATATATAATCATGGATATCACACTGACATTTTGGTCAACCTCAGAATGCATATACAATGGTGGTCCCATAAGATTAAAATGAAGCTCAAAAATTCCTATCATCCAGTGACTTCATATCTGTCCTGTCATAGGGCAATCTGTTACTCATGTTTGTGTTGATGGTGCTGGAAACAAACCTACTGCATGAAAGTATAGCACACAGAATTATGTAGATTGTATAATACTGTACAATGATAGTACATTATTGGTTTATGTATTTAACATACCATAGTTTTAAATCATTATTTTAGAGTATATTCCTTCCATGTACAAAAAGTATTTACTGTCAAACAGCATGCTGTGTTATACCTCTCACATCTTGAATTGACCATGCTTCTTGACTGCATCAAGAGACCACTTGATCTCATCAAAAATCAACGTTTAGGTTGATTCACATACGCACTATGATGTTTATATAATGATGAAATCATCTGATGATGGATTTCTCAGAACACATCCTATTGTTAAGTGATCGTAACTTTATACAGATGATAGATAGAGACATCATCTACCTACCTATCATCTATCACAAGTAATTAGCTTACATAATTGGTGGGGGCTGGCTAGGCAGATCAAAATCTATAGTCAGAAAGGGGCAATTGCAGGAAAGCTAGAAAGCATGAGCATGCACATAAGCATGAGCTAAAATAGTTGTCCACAAGTAGAAAGGCATAATTTCTTCTCTCTCTCAAAACATACCTCTGGTCTCAAGGGGTATTCCCTACCATAAGTTGATTAAAAATTAAAATATCTCAAACCTGGTTTTATAGATGGTTCTACATGATATGAAAGAACCTACTGGACTATTTGGTTGTATGAAATATACACTCTGGATAAGGACTTTCCCTTCCTTCTACAAAGCACCCCAGATGATTGTGGTTCTGTGCCTGAGGGTGTGACCCAAATCTTCTTTCCTGAAGAGTGATGAACATTCACTCTTGATATAATTAGGCCATTGTAGTTTTCCTCTGACTTTAATCATATTACATGGAAGTACTAAGAGATGCCCTGTAGAATCTTCTGTATTATAGCCATAGTCCTCAATACTTCCATTGTGTAGGAGCAGCTCAATTACCCTTTGGTAGTCAGGATCATCCTTGCCAGCACAGTAATTCACATCTGACATCCATGGACTTATAGGATGCCATATCCCCCATCACAGTAATCTGCACTTTTTTTTTCTGACAATGAACTCTTCTTATAGCAAGTGAAAGCAATGGGCTGATGCTCAGGAAATTCATAGATCTCATCATGTTCCCCAACAACCTGAAGCAGCCACAAGATATTTTGACATAAAAATACAAAAATTATTTTTGCCTTCTTCCTTTTATCTTCTAACCATTTTATATGATAAATAATTTTATTATCTCAGTATTTAAATTATAGGATGTCAAAGTAGAAGAGTGAATATCACCCTCTCCTTTGGATGTGGGATAGCTGTATCATGTTGGGTAAAAAAATAATTTTATTTTGGTTTACATTTTCATTGAACTTCAAACTCTCTTATAAAGATCACCATGATCCAACTACATCATTTAAAAGTTTAAGAAATATTTTAAAAATTCCAAAGGAGTAAAAAGAAAGGTAGAGGTTTTTTTTAAATGACAATCAAGAAAATTTTATGAAGACCCCTTACTTAATTAAGGGGAAAGACCAACTTCATTCAATTTAACAAAACACATATGGGTGCTGACGAGGGGTAGACTGTGATGGCTTTTTGGATGTGCCAGCTTTTCCAGGCTTTATTCCAGTTATTCTAATACTAATTTAGGTATTGCTGTGAAGGAATTTTATAGATGTGATTAATAATCAATTCACTTTAAGGGAAATGATTCTAGATAATCTGGATGAGTCTGATTTAATCATTTGGAAGGACTTGAAAACTGTGCCAAAACTTTACAGAAAAAGTAGAGAGATACAGAGAGACAATGGAGAAGAAATTCCACCTGTGTCTAATAGTGTCTGCTTGTGCCCCTGAGTTCCAGCCTCCCCACAATCTTCCCTTTCTGATTGCCTGTCCTACAAATTTCAGACTTAGCTAGTTTCCACAATGGTGTAACCCAATTCCTTGTAATAAATGAACACATGTGTATATGTATATCTATATACTTGTTTGTATATGTGTATGTAAACAGATAATAGAAAACTAGATACTGACACAGACAGACATAGACGTAGACAAATATCCTACTATTTCCTTTGCTTCTTGAACCCCAATTAATATAGAGGTTATCTTAGAATTACGCCTACCACGTTTTTTTTAGAATATAGTAAGACAATATATCAATCACTATACACAGAACTGGAAGACCCAGGCTTGAGGTTAGGTATTTCCAAAAGCATCAGCTCTAGTCAAATCACTTAGCATCTTTGAGCTTCACTTATTTCTTGTATAATTTGGGGACCATTGAAGAATTGTGGGCATCAAATAAGAAAACCACAAAAGTATCTGAATATGCATTTTGCCATTTTGGCTAAGATTGTGTTGTTCATGCTAATATGCTTGTTGGAGATGAGTAAAATGAAGGTTGACTTGAACTTGGAAGGGCTCTGTGGCATGGATGTGGGATTCTCAGGAATAGTTTAGATTGATTAATTGTTGTTCCAGGATTTGGGATATGAGACCAGAAACAGTGATATTTCACCTTGTAAGGAAATGTATGTCAATTATTGTTGCAGAATTGTTGTGATTTATATTAATATTTCATATTTATTTAACTTTCCTAGTATGCATGATGCTATGTTATTAAAATGAGATTACCTATGGAAAGACAAGCATATGATAAAAAAAATCTCTCCTATTCCTCTACTACTTAGAGAAGTTACACAAAACAGCCTTCTCTTCTCTCCTATGTGAGATCTTATTCCTCTAGAGAATTCAAAGCAAACTGCCATGACCATAAATTATCAACAATGCAACTAGCACTAAATGCTATTCCCAGAGGTAACTCATTTCTAGAGTCTGTTATTGGCCTAGAGAATTTCACTGGATCCACTGAGTGACAACAATTAATGACTGGTATTTGTTTGACTATTTAACAAGTCTAATTTATATTTTTATTCTAAAATTGTTTTAAAATGATTCACTAACTTCTTTCAAGTGAGCCTCAATGTTCTACACAACAGTCCTTCAAGCTATCACACTCTTAAACTGCTCTTAGACATGGCCTGTATAAGTAATTTCCATTTTTGGTTAACTGGAGCAAAGAATGAAGAACATATGTTCAAGTTTGAATTCAGCAAAATCAGATGCTCTGTGACCTCAAATAAATATCCCGGTCTATAAAAATTTAGCTTTAAATGTACAGAGTACCATTTTGATTTTAAGCCTTACTTTAGGAATAATTTAACTTTTATCACCATTGACACTTAGATGGTCCAAGTAAGCAAAATTATTGTAATTTATGTTAAAATTTTATTTTGATAACTAGAATAAAAACATTATCATAACAATGTCTAGGAAGTATTATCCTTGTAATTGCTACCTACATCAGTGTACAATTTTAATTAAATTATCACTCAAAATTTTTCATAATAGAATCATCATAAAAATATATTTCTCAAAAAATTTTAATCAAATATACTAGGGAAAGTACATTGATTTCTTAAAAGTATCAAGGAATTACTGGCCAAAAGGTCTTAGCAAATTCATTCCATTTTTTGAGAAGAGTGAATGATTTTGAAATTGTTGAATTGTGACACAGTACAGGATCCTATACAGGTGACAGAGGTTCCTGATATACCTAACAAAAACAGGTAAGGCCTAGAATGAGATAACAAAGCCTCAAGGACATTCCATGTTCTAAAGAAAAAATATCTAGACTCTATTCTGCTCTATGTACATGTGTATAACTCTTACTAACTCTGCTTATACAGTTTTAGAAAGCATCAAACATCTCATTTTTAACTACTATGTTTAATAAAAATGTATATGATAACTCTCTAAAAGTTAGACTTCTGTGATCAACAACATTATTTTTCTTTGATACTATGTTTTCCAAAAATATGAATCTCTATAAGGATTTGGAATGTCACAATTTAAATGACTACAGCTCTCTATGATGATTCAGCTCATAGAAACTTAAGTTGTTATAGTTAAGTCGCTTCTGATCCAAATAATAGTAAGTTAGATCTATACTCTCTAGAGAGCAAGATGAACTTATCAAAATTATTTTCATGGCTTTTTCAAACTTCGGATAAAATTATGTAAGAAGTCCATTTGGATATAATTTCCATAAATACATTTGAGAGGGATAATGCTGTATTAAAATATTAAACCATTATATGAATGCAAAACACATTAAAGCAATATGGCTTCATATATAACCAACTAATTAACAATAAGACTCATTCTTTCAACAATCCTGTTTACCTAGCTGTACCCAGACAAGTAGTACTATATGGAGACTAAAGTGATTTGCATAAAATGAGGATAACAAGGGCCTTCATTAAGTGACTGGCACACTCTCAACAGGGAATGCTTTACAACTTCCTTCAAATATGTATGTCAAATTCAAGCTTACCATTGAACTGCAGACTCCCTTACTATAAAAATTACCATGAGCCAACCACATCATTTAAAAGATTAAGAATAAAAGAAAAAATCTCAAAAGGAATAAAAAGAAAGGTGGAGATTTTAAAAAATGACAGACTAGAAAATTTTATGAAGACTCCTTCATTAAAAATAGGAAAGACTGATTTTCTTCAAATAAGGCAATGATTTTGAATCTTAGACATTCTTTACTCTTCAAATAAAAGCAAAAGGGTGATCCTTTTGTATAGTTATAGTTGGTGTCAATTCTATCAAATTCCGTATGAGACTTTTTGCCAGTTTGAGAGCGAAGGGAATCTATTATCTCAGACCACAAAGGGTTTCCTAAAAAGATTGAAGGAAATGGAAATCCAACACTGGTAAAGGAAATCAGCAAATAAATTACAAAAACTGTCCATTTGCCTGTCCCTTTTAATCTTAATGTCGTATTCAAACTATTGGGCATGTAACTGAATATCTCAACTGTACCTGAAGAAATAATGGAGCGTGTCTCTGCAGTAAAACAGAACAGCACTAAACTGATGAGTTTAACCCAGCAGAAAGAGCGGCTGTAAACATGACAAATGCCTGCTATTGATTTCAGGTTTAATTACTCTGTGCAGCACTGACAAAGCCCATCAGATGTTGTTGTGAAGTGTAAATGGAACAGACCACACTTCACTGCCCATAGGAAACTGATGGTGTCTGCAGTTTGCATTGTTTACTTTATCCTCCGTAAACTTCAGCCTTGATCAAATTAACAAGTGCTACTAACCTCCAACAAACTACAATGCACTATGGTTTTACAGCAACAGCCTTGGAACAACAGTTCAGCAGCATCTCATTGATAACAAATGTCAGTCTCACGGCTGCTGGTGAACCCTTCAGCCCAGACCTGAGGGTCCTGATTCTGGGGCCATTGGGATCTCTTTCTGCAGGTTTGATGTGTAAAGGAATGGAAAGATGAGTTCTTTACACTGCTTAGGATTGTGGAGTAATAAATAGCTGGTGCCATATGGCCTTTCCCAAAGAACTCCTACATTATTTATTTTCTGATTTCTGGCAGGAATTTTTCAAGACCATTTGTAAATAATTATAACAAACTTCAGGTTAATTGCTTTTTAGATTTTCTCTTTTCCCTCTCTTTTTCTCAGATATACAAGCTCTTTGTATTTTCTAACTCATTCAATTAATTCAGCCTTTTGAAAGTAGTATTTTACTGAAGGATATTTTCAAACCAATTGATAATTCACAATACTTGCCAAAGAAAATTTGTCTTAAATGGGACCTGTTACTTGCTTCTCTCCACAAGGCTGTGTCAGAATTTCCTATTCCATCCTAAAATATCAAGAGTATACTAAATGTTTATATTTCTGAATCTTTGTGCAAACAAGTAAAACAATGAAATGAGGGTGTCTATACCGTTGGTATTGGACTAGGGATTTGCCAAAGAGAAGATTTCTGGGATAATGTCTTCATGATGCGCTCCTCAGTTCATGCCTTGGGATCAGCTGAGCTTTCATACCCCACCTGCACACATTTGCTGGATACTGTTGACAGTACCTGTTGCTAGAATTATTTCCCCTGCTCTTGGCAATACTTGGCACAATGGTAAGAAATACTTCCACTGGCAGTCTTCAATTTTTTTTAATATCTTTTGTTTGTTTATTTTAGTTGTTGATAGACCTTTATTTTTCTTTATTTATAGGTGGTGCTGCTAAGGATTGAACCCAGTGCCTCACACATGCTAAGCAAGCGCTCTACCACTGAGCCCCAGCCCCAGCCCCAGTCTTCCATTTTTCATCTCACCTTTCCCTTGTCATCTTCAAACTCTCTGAAATCTTTCCATTTTGTCCTTGGTCTTGCATGATATAATACATTTCAGAACAAACACAGGAGTTACTACATACAAGGAAGATTTAAAGTATATAATAAACATATTAGAGACCTACTCAGCAAAATTTTTCATAAGTACTAGGTCTTCAGCAGAAGATAGTGTAATGATCAGTAACTTAATTGATTACAAAGGACAGGTTAACAACGATAAAAAGAATGTTGGTGATAATCTTAAAAACATCTAGATTACTTCATAAATGCCTAATAATTTATCAAACAAATTAAGTGGTATAAAATATTTTTCTTAAAAATGTTTTTTTATGTCCTTAGGTTAAAGAAAACTATAAGGTCATTTACTTGAAAATATTTATTGAGTGCCTCTTCTACAAGGTGCTAGTTATCCAGTGGTGAAGAAAACATCTTATCTGTAGTGGAGAGCAGGGGTGGGGGGTGGGGAGGTGGTATTCAAATAATTAACTACATATCCAGTGTTGCAGTGAGTGCTGTAGAGGAAAGGTAAAGGGAGCAATAGCAACCTGGCAAAGCACACCTGTTTTAGATCCACCGCAGCTAGGATTTTCACTGAGCATGTGCCCTAACGCGGGAATCCTGAAGCAGAGTAGAGGCGGCCAGGACAAGGAGCGCATGCGCAAAAGCACTCAGGCACAAGCTTGACACAGATGATTTGCTAAAAGAAGCATAATGAACCTGGAGTACAGCCAACAAGATGGATAGCGGCCTGAAATATGAATAGAGAGGTGGACAAACAGGAAGCATTAAGAAATCTAGATTCCATGTTCTCAAGAGCCCAGGGAAGCCTTCAAAATATACTTAGCACCAAAGATCCAGACAGGTTTTTGTTTGTTTTTATTTGGCTTAAGTTCATGCAAATTGCTTTGTAAACAACTCCAGATTTATAGTGAACAGAAGTGGATGTAACAACAAATTAGGAGGCTAGTTCTAGCAAGTGATGGTGTGGCTTGGTCTGGACTATAGTTGTGGAGATACATGGATTCCAGATGGAGCTGGGAGGAAATCAGAATATATGTGTATGTGTATATATGAAATTTACTGTATGTAATAGATATAATATATATTTAGCATATTTAATATGTATTCAATATATATGCATATATACTAAATATATTTATAATATGTATATAAAATATTTAATAATACACTTAATATGTGTATATACATAATGTGTACTTACACATGTTGCATGTCTATATACACATGTTAATATATGCATGTATAATGCATGGAATATATTATTTAATATGCATATGTACAAAATATATAACATATATTACATATATGTGTGTGTATACAATAACGTTGCTTTTATTTTTAGATTTGTTTATTTCAGTATGCTGAAATATTCAGTTATTTAAAAAATAATGCTTCTGGCATTCTGAATATATGGATTCTCTATGAACTCCTTAAACACAAGTGGAGCTCACTCTCATAGAAACACTAACAATGACAGCATATCTAAGAAAATTTAGAGTTAAAGATTCTGGTTTAGTTAAAATCTGCTAGAGTTTAGACTGCATTTCTAGACTTATTCTTTAAGGCCAAAACTCCATAATAGCTTGATATTTTAGTTGATTTCTTTGCAATTTTCACAGTGAACAGGAAAAGGAAATCCCTGGTGCCATCTACAAATTTAGTTGTCAGACAGGGGAGGATGCCTCAGACCATCCTATTTGTTCCAACTGAACCATGCTCAGCTCAGCTCAGGATTCTACTCTTGGAGTAGAGAAAGAGATGCCCAGAGATATCCTGAGGCAAAGTGGAGGATCTATGGGGCATTTTTAAAAGATACCCTAAGCTTCCAACCTAGATAAAAACAGGGCAGTTTTATGAATTCAAACCAATTCAGACTGATTTCAAAAAAAAACTTTTAAGCTTAGAATCCAATTCTCCTTACTATTTTTAACCACATAGGAAGAATGTGGATCCAGTTTCTGGCACTGAACAGACAAAGTATTCTACTTCTCCATTCCTATTAATTACTTCATTCCATTCAGTTAGTACATAAACAACATGTCTACACTTTGAAATTATTGATCCTTGGCATTTTAAGTGAGAAGTAAATATGGTTATTAAAATAGTAAAATCATGTACTACTACATAATTTTAATGCTTTCTAATTAATTAGTAAATGTCTGTGAACTGAATTCATCTCTCAGAGACACCAACCCCCCACAGAGAAAATTAGAAGAACTGAAGGACAAATTATATCATGATATGTAGAAAGCCTTGAAGAGTTTTATAGAACAGATAAGATTTCTTATTAAAGCACCAATTGTTTTCTCAAAAAATACTTAGTACCTACCAACCACAAAGCCCTGAACTTCCTGGAGCATCACCAGGCCACCAGGGTGTTGGAATAAATCACTCAAGAATCCAGTCCTCGCGCAGCTTATTTAGAATCCCGGGCACATTAATTTAAAATTGCCCTTTTATTTAATTACTTCCCTTCAGATTACTGAATTGAGATGTCCAGAACTGTGATCGAATAGAAGGCAAAGTCTCCAATGAAGCCTTTGGAAGGCATGATCTCTCTATCTGGAGAAAATCAGTGAGTAACATTTTGCCCCGCACCAGGGCTGCATCACATAATCTGTCACTGTCCAAATACAATTTTCTTTTTTTGTAAATGAGTCAGTCTCAAACCTCTGATTGCACCATTTCAAATGCAAATAATTCTGTTCCAACTGCCTCTTTACATTAGCTAAATGAAGTCATCAGTAACCAAAATTGGAGAAAATCTTAACACAACTGCCGTAAACAACTTTTAAAGTTTTATATCCCATAAGAATGAAACCGTTATGAGATAGTTAAGATTCATTACAGATACCCACCCCTGATATAATTCATATTCAAAAACAATAATACTTTCCCCCATAACCAATAGTGGCCAGAGCAAATTATAATCAAAGATAGATTTCTTGGAGGGTGATGATACCATTAGATTTAAGGAATTAAAAATACATGAAACTTTTGAGTTAATGAACAGGGTCCTTAACTGCTCATTTAATTCAAACAGCTGTTTGTTAATGCCCTAAGCAGTGTCATAAACTGTGAAAATACTGTTGAGTGCAAGACACTAGTTAATGCTATAAAGCAACACATGCTCTAATATTAAAAGGATTTAATGGGATTAATAGAGAATAAAACATTAACTCCCTATTATGATGTTTTAGAACCCAAGGGCAAATTCTGGCTAAAAAGGACTCTGGTTCTAAAACCACAAAAAAGTAAACTCCAGCACTGTACAGCAAATCATGGCAATTTTATGCCCTTGAAAAAAAGTGGAACCCTGATAAGATCACATCTGTTCCAATCACATACTGGATAAAATCACTGTTTACTAAAGTCCTAAATAACTAAAAATGTGGAACCCCAACAGGATCCCATCTGTTAATGCTACAACTTGGATATGGTCCCATTAGAAAAATTCCATATAATAATGTTCCAGCATAAAATAGTGAAGAATTTGATTTAATTTCATCAATTTTGACTATATATCTATATACTAATTTCCTGCAAATATACTACTATGTGATCTATAATACATTTTCTTATGGGTAGTTACTACAATTTTAATCAATAACTTCAAAACTGATTTGAAATAACACACTTCAGTCTTTTTCCATGAATTCTGGGAATATTAAGTCAATTTTTGCATTGTATTTCCTTCCTTACAATGAAATAGGGAGGATTTTCATAGAAAACCCATTATTTAGTGCATATTATAATACAAAATTTTTACCAATATTCTTATTAGGTATTTTAGCTATTTGCAAATACATGAAGAATTTCAGTTCTAGATTAAACATACAATTTCATAACTCACATGGAAATGCTTTCATATTTAATATTCTTTAAGTAGTATAACAGTTAACTCTAAGTATGGCTAAATTTCACTCAAAATAGACTTAAGTTTTAAGGTAGTTGTATACAAACAGGATACTAAATTAACATACAAAAATCAAGGGCTTTCCTACATACCAGTAATGAATTTGCTAGAAAGGAAATAAGGAAAACAATCACAATAGCCTCAATAAACAGACAGAAAAACCCTAGGAATAAATCTAATCAAAAAGGTAAAAGCTATAGAATACAGAAGAAAGAAATTGAAGAAGACACTAGAAGATAAAAATGCCTCCCATGTTCATGGATAGGCATAATTAATATTGTTAGAATGGCCATACCACCAAAAGCAATCTAGATATTCAATGCAATTCCCATGAATACATCAATGATATCCTTAGTAAAACTAGAAAAAATACTCCTAAAATTCATTTGGAAAAATAAAAGACCCAGCATAACCAAAGCAAAGCAAGGCTGGAGGTATCACAATTCCTGACTTCAAACTATACTACAGAGCTATAGCAACAAAAACTTCACAGTACTGGCATAAAAACAGACACACAGACCAATGGAATACATAGAAGACACAGATAAGCCACACAGATACAGTCGTCATCTAATCCTAGACAAAGATGCCAAAAATATACATTAGAGAAAAGACAGCCTTTTTAATAAGACAGAAAGGCTAGATATCTATATGTATATCTCTCACCCTGCACAAAAATCAATGCAAAATGGATCAAAGATAGGAATTATATCAGAACTTTGCAACTCTTGGAAGAAAATGTTGGGGTCAACTCTAGGGTCAACATTCCAACATATAGGTGCAGACCCAATTTCCTCAATAGGATCCCTAAGGCTCAGGAAATAATAACAAGAGCTAAAATATGGATGGCATCTAGTTAAAAAGCTTCTTACAGCAAAGGGAACAATTAAGAATGTGAAGAAAGAGCCTATAGAATGGGAGAAAATATTTATTTGCCAGCTACTCTTATGACAGAGGATTAATATCCAGAAAAAAAATAAAGAACTAAAAAAATTTACTACCCCAAAACAAATAACTCAATCAACAAATGGTTTGGACACTTCTCAAAAGAAGAAATACAAATGGCCAACAAATATATGAAGAAAAAAATGTTCAACATCTTTAGCAGTTAGAGAAATGAAAATCAAAATGACACTGAAATTTCATCTCACTCACTTCCGTTAGAATGGCAGTCATCAAGAACACAAACCACAGGAAATGCTGGAGAAGATGTAGTGGAGAAAGAACACTTTTACACTGCTGGTGGAATTGCAAATTAGTATAAACACTATGGGAATCATTATGAAGCTTCCTCAAAAAACTAGGAATGGAACCACCATATGACCCCCTCCTATGGATACCCTAACCTTCTTGGTATTTATCCCAAAGAAAAATCATTAAAATCATCATACTATAGCAATACATGCATACCTATGTTTATATGGCAGCACAATTCACACAATTGCCAAATTATGGAACCAGTAGCATAAGTGTCCATCAACAGATGACTAGATAAAGAAAATGTGGCATTTATATACATTGGAATATTAATCAGTCATAAAGAAGAATTAAATTGGTCGCTTTCAGGAAAATGGAACATGAGAATATCAGGTTAAACAAAATATGTCCAACTTGGAAAGCAAAGGATTGTGTTTTATCTCATCTTTAAAGCTAGAGTGAGAAAAGGGAAAGAAAGGAAGCAGTAATCTCATAAAAATCAAAGGGAAACAATAGAGGAAAAGGACCAGAGAGAGGGAGAAGGAGAGGGAAAGGGGAAACACTGGAGAACAATATTTATCAAATTATTATTATTATTATTATTGGTACTGGGGATTGAACTCAGGGGTACTCGACCACTCTGCCACATCCTCAGCCCTATTTTGTGTTTTATGTAGAGACAGGGTCTCACTGAGTTGCTTAGTGCCTCTCCGTTGCTGAGGCTGGCTTTGAACTCGCAATTTTCCTGTCTCAGCCTCCCTAAGTGCTGGGATTACAGGCTTGAGCCACTGCACCCTGCTTCAAATTATATTTTATCATGGAAATGTCTGAATATGTCATGACAAATCCAACTATTATGTGTAGTTATAATGCATCAATAAAAATATGGAAAATATGAGTTGTAAGCTTAAATATATGGCCTTTTTTGAAAAATGAGAATTGATGATTAAAAGAAAAAGTGAAAATAATTTTGGTGAGAATGATGAGATTAAGTAATATAAAATGTCTTTAAAACCAGATTATTGATCCGGTTCCAAGAGGGCGGCCTAGACAGACTCCTCTGTGCTAGTCTCTCCAGGACGGGAGCTTGAAGTAGTGGAAATACCGTCTTCCAGCCAGCTTCTTGTCATCATCTATGGCTCATCATCCCCCGCAGGAATTTCATTCATGTGTGTGTATGCAGGGCCACCAGGCAGCAGTGATTGCCACAAACAGCGTGACTTCAGCGGCGAGCAGCAGAACACAGCTGTGGCGTGGGGCCCCAGCCCAGGGCTCTAGCCCAGGATTCGCCCCAGGTGGGCAGGGCCTGCTTCTACACGGGGTACCTGTCCCCAGTGCCCACCCAACCACGCAGGACCCCTAGCAGTTGCTCCTATGGACAAACCGTCTCCTGAAAGGGACCCCGGCTACTGTGCTTTGTGGATCTCCATCTAACATGGCAGAACTTCCTGCACCAGGGGGCGGCAGACAGCACCTGGGAACAAACTTTGACTTCAACACAGCACACTGTGAAACGGCATCTCCACCAGCGGCCCAGAGCTTCACCCTGCTGTGAAACCCATACCCAGAACACCAGCGGGGAAAGTCCAGCAAGCAATGGAAAACGTCACCTACTGGAGGTGAAAGGAAGCATACCTGTTTATTTACATTGAGACTATTTTTTTATTCTTATTTTTTATTTTATCCTTTATCTTTTCTCCTAATATTTCTATTGTTTAATCTTTTGTTTTATTTCTCTGCTCTTTTCTTCTTTCCTTTCTTTCATTTTCCTTTCCTCTTCTCTCTCTCGCTCTTTTCCTACCCTCTAATCCCCAACAGTTGTGAAACCAAGTATTTGTTATACAGTGGGATATGGTAGCTTGGGATTTCTGAACTGTATACTAGAATGGTATTATATAGTCTTGTAACTCCCAATTGCATATGTTTTATTTTTCTTGCTGTCATCTCTCCTCACTGTACTCTCTTTTCTTCCTCCTTACTGGTCTTCCCCAACTCTCTGTTGCTCTTTCTAGTAATAGCCAACTTCTCTTGGATTCCTTTTTCTAAGATCTAATAACTATATCCTCACTTCCTACTACCCCAACATTCTATCCTACACCCCACCCTCAAGTTTCCCTAGCCCACCAACAGAAACTATAGACCCTTGTGCAGACTTATTGCTTACATAATAGATGGTAAAGGAACTCATAATTGCTGTATATTGTGACTAAACTATAAATGTATTTGGGAGCTATTAGGAGCTACTTGGTTTGAAACTACATATTGCTTGTATTGAGATCAATCAATATTGGTCTCCCCTTTAAAGGAGAGATATTGAAACCCTGCAGGGAAACTATAACCATATAGGAGTAAAAACTGTAACAACTTGGATCAGAGAGCTAGAAGGAAAGACACACAAGCATCATGAAAAAACAAGGGAAGAAAATGCCTCAAACAAACCAAGATTCTACACTATTAGAATCCATGGTCAGTACGGCAGAAGAAATGGCAGAACAGGAATTCAGGATGTACATAATTAAAATGCTCTATGACTTAAACAATGATATAAGAGAGCAAGCCCAGTCAGAAAAAGATCATTTCGATAAAGAGATACATAGGCAAATACAGGAAGTAAAAGATCACTTCAATAAGGAGATAGAGAACCTGAAAAGGAACCAGACAGAAATCCTTGAAATGAAGGAAACAATAAACCAAATTAAAAACTCAATGGAAAGCATCACCAACAGATTAGACCACTTGGAAGACAGAACCTCAGTTACTGAAGACAAAATATTTAACCTTGAGAATAGAGTTGACCACACAGTGAAGATGGTAAGAAGTCATGAACAGAACATTCAAGAACTTTGAGATAACATCAAAAGACCAAACTTAAGAATTATTGGGATAGAGGAAGGCATAGAACTCCAAACCAAAGGAATGAAAAATCTATTCAACGATATAATATCAGAAAACTTTCCAAATATGAACAATGAATTGGATAATCAAATTCAAGAGGCATACAGGACACCAAATGTACAAAATCACAACAGACCTACACCAAGGCACATCATAATGAAAATACCTAACATTCAGAACAAGGAGAGAATCTTAAAAGCCACAAGAGAAAGGAATCAGATTACATATAAGGGGAAGCCAATTAGGATCACTGCAGACTTCTCAACCCAGACCCTAAGAGCAAGAAGATCATGGCAAAGCATATACCAAGCGCTAAAAGACAGCAGATGCCAACCAAGAATCTTATATCCAGCAAAATTAAATTTTAAGTTTGATGATGAAATAAAAACCTTCCAAGATAAACAAAAATTAAAAGAGTTTACAGCAAGAAAGCCAGCACTATAGAACATTCTTGGTAAATATTCCATGAGGAGGAAATGAAAAACAATGAAAACCTGCAGAGGGAGGAGCTACACTAAGAGCCAATCAGAGGAAAAACCCAGTCAAGTTAAAAACTAAGAATAAACCAAAATGTCTGGAAATACAAACCATATCTCCTTAATGACATTGAATGTCAATGGCCTAAACTCAGCAATTAAAAGACACACACTGGCAGATTGGATTAAAAAAAAAGACCCAACAATGTGCTGCCTCCAAGAGACTCATCTCATAGAAAGAGATACTCACAGATTGAAGGTGAAAGAATGGAAAAAAATTTATCACTCACATGGACTGCGTAAACATGCAGGAGTTTCCATCCTCGTTTCAGATAAAGTAGACTTCAAACCAAAGTTAGTGAAAAGGGATAAAGAAGGTCATTTCATACTGCTCAAGGGAATCATACATCAACAAGACATAACAATCTTAAATATCTATGCCCCAAACAATGGGGCAGCCATGTTCGTCAAAGAAACCCTTCTCAAATTCAAGAACCAAATAGATCCCAACACAATAGTATTGGG
>PVHX01003970.1:0-61306 GCA_004024805.1 Geosciurus inauris
CAGGGCACCTGGTTGCTTCCCCCAGGAAGCTGGCGGGCAGCTCCCACCTCCTCCAGCCAGCACCAGCCAGCACCGTTTCTCATTCATCTCTCAAAGGGTGCGATTCGTGCCAGCACCTGGGCTGCTGCAGGTTCGTGTGCACAGCAGAAACCTGTGCTGATTCATCCACCTCCATCCATGCATCCAAACACACCATCCCTCAAATAAGGTAGCCTTCCCCAAGGACTCTTGTTCTCTTTCCCCTCTTATGGCTGCAGCCATGTGACATGTGCAGCCCCTGATCCATTCCTCCAGCTGAGAGGACTGGGGAGAGCGGCATCAGGACCAAGTCAGGGCTCTGCCAGAGGGAGAGGGCCTGGCTGCTAGGAAGGCAGCTTGGTGTCTGCCTCCATGTGTTAATTTTTTAATGCTTTACTCTGTGTAATGTTTAGCTATAGCTTGCCCTAAATTTGGCTATGTTCACTGTGGTAATTATTTTAATTGAGTTCTATTCAACTACTTATTTATACCTTACCTTGTTGTACAGATTTTGATTTGTTTTACAGTATAGATACATACGCTCTAATAAACAATATGATACCCAAAAAAAAGAATTTAGGAACAGGGTCAGAATAGATACAAATGAATGTAGAAGTTCAAAGGCAGGAGGGAGAAGAATCACAGACATATGGATGATAAGGCCCTACCATTGATATTCAGCCTCACCTTGCCTCTGAACTTCATAGCATGAAAGACAAGGGAATGTGGTCACTGCAGCACCCATCCAGTCAGAAGGAAGACATGCCGGGTCCTCAAGAAAAGCAAAGATTCTTTTAGTTCTTTTCAGCTAAATTTTACACATGGACTTTAATCTAGGAAGCACTGAGTGACACGGTGAACAGCACATGAAAAGCTGGATTCTTACAGTTCTTCCTCAGTGTCCTCATTAGAAGCTCAAGGCCAGACATCAAGATGCAGCTCAGCAAATGCAATTCTCCAGAAGGCCAAAATGACAGGTCTAAGTACTTGTCCTCAGCCTCCTCTGGTGGGGTTCAGTGCAACACTAGGACCCTGTGGAATTGCTGGTCTACATACCTGTCAGTCTCCATGACCTCGTGTGTATGTGTGTGAATGAGTACTTACATCTATAATGTTAGATGTGCACATACACCTGTGTGCACATGGACAAGAGGAGATGGTTTGACCTGACACTCCATTGCCCACCATGCTATAGAGCTTGCTCATGATCGAGGCTTCAGGAATAGACCTGGTAAGGTTGACATCTGTAAAAATTAAGGCCTCTGTTTGAAACATTCACAGAGGAGAGTTCTACTTTTGAAAATAGGATAATTGGGTGGAAAACTGTGCTAATATCCATCTTTATTTAACCACTCTAAGGGACTAAGTCTGTTAAAATCATGGGACCGCAACCAAGACACCACAGTGCCATCTTTATGAAGGCCAAGTGCTTAAAAAGGGTGCCAAAGTCAAGAGCCAGCCTGTTGGGTTCCATGCTGCTGTCTCACAGGTGAACAGAGGGTGAGAAGGAGCAGGAAGATGGAGACAGGCCAAACGGGGCCAGGGGAGTGGGCAGGAGGGCCCTCCAGCTCCCAGGAACATGGAAAGAGGCCGGGGAAGAGGGTTTGGGGAAACATCAAATGAGATAATGATTTGTCCCAACAGAGGTGTTCTTTATTCTAAAAAATAAGTTATTCTTTATTCTAGGTGTTCTCTATTTGAAGGCTCTTCTGTCCTTGTGGGGATGTTAGGAGTGACTATGGTAGGCACAGTGTGGACAGTCATGCAGCGCGGGCAGTGCCAGGGCAGCAGTAGAGGTGGGGAGTGGAAGGGATGAGCATTTATAGAGTGCCCGCTGTGTTGGGATGCCTCTCCTCAGACCCATTACAAGCTGTCATGAATATGGCGCCAGCACCCAGTGAACGCCAGCGATCATAACCATGGCCACCAGGAAGTATTTCTTCACAGAATGTGAAGTAGATCTCTTGCTACCCATTTTACAGGTGGGTAAGCTGAGGCTTAAGGAGGCGAATTAGCCCATCTAGCATCTTTCATCTGATAAGCGTCAAAGCTGGTATTCAAACCAGGTTGTTGGGCACCTCAGGCCTGGTGGTTTTCTGTATTCACTGCCACCTGAGTTTGTAGATAACTCTCTCGTTCCTTGTACAAGGACTTGAGGGCCAGGAACCAGAGCGCCTTCGGGGCCCCCTGTGCTGGAGGTGACTATCTGTTCTTCAGGATCCCGTTCGCTGAGCTCAGGCAGTGATTTGCAGGGTGCTGGTGACGATCAAGCACCATGTTAAGGAGTCAGGGGAGACTTCTCACCTGTTTGCCCTGCCTGCCTGGAACATGTCCCTGTCTGATAAGGCCGTTCTGTTCGTCATGGAGGAACTCAGCAGCCCTGTTCTTGTGACTGTGACAGTTCTTCCACACTTCCATCCACACTCGGCTTTTTGTTTTTGTTTTTGTATTTGGACCTTGTTAAATCCAGTATAATAGGCTTGAGTTCACTCAGTGTGTAATGGAAATAGCCTTATGTGGTATAAGCTCCTGCCCGGGGTCACCACCTGCTCCCACAAAGCTGAGTAGCCAGTTATTCTTACAGGTCTTTTCATATTAATGGGACAATGAAAGGCAGATGGTGTGCCAGGAGGGGTGCTTTTCCTCTGAGGCTTTGAAGGCCTGTGACGGGGCAAGTGTTACCCGCCGCGCCCCGTTCACATGTTGAAGTCCTGACTTTCTGTACTTCAGATTGTGACCTTATTTGGAAACAGGGTTGTTGGGGATGCAAGGAAGTTAAGATAAAGTCACACTAAAATAGGGTGGCCCATAGTCCCAGGGTGTCCTCATAAAAAGGGGACATTCAGATGCAGACACACCCACAGGAGGATGGCTCTGAGCATGAAGGTGAAGGTCAGGGGCAGCAGCCCCCAGCCCAGGAGTGCTGGAGGTCGCCTGCAACTGCCAGAAATGGAGAGAGGCTGGAACAGATTCTTCCTCACGGTCTCAGAAGGAACCAGCCCTGCTGACGCCTCTGCGTGAACTCGTGGCCCCAGGTCTGCGGGAACTCGTGGCCCCAGGTCTGCGGGACAGCGGGCCTCTGTTGGTTTCAGCTGCCCAGTGTGTGATACTGTCCTGCAGCCCCAGCAAACGAACACCCGGACCACGGAGAAACAGCGACTTACACACTCCAGAAGAGAAATAGTTCCCATTAGAGTTTCCTCTGGACCGTGGCATTTGGATGTAGGGCTGAGGGCTCAGGAAGTAGAAGGAAGAGCTGGGACCTAGACGGGCAGACCAGCGTTTGAAGAATAGAGAGTGTGCTGCTGTAGGAAGGGCATTGACGAGTGGCTTGGACCTCAGCGGGCTTTTGAGGGAGACAATTTTTGTCCATTAGGATTGGGAATATATTTTCTTCAAGGCTACAAGGTGACAGTTTTTTGTTGTTTTAATCTTTTTTAAAAATCTGTCACCTATAAGTTTAAATGTCACCATCTAGAGCAACTCACAGAGCTTTCGGTGGTGATGTTCTTGCCCGGGTCTCATGCCCGCGACACAATGGCCCCTGACCCATGAGACTCGTAAGTGTTAAAGTGTGGCCAGTGGGGCCAGGGGACTCAAGGTTTTATTTTATTTTAATTAATCTAAATTTAAATAGCCACTGTGGCCGACCCCTGCTGTGTGGGAGGGTGTAGATCCACAGCAGTGGGCGGGCCCAGGAGGACACTGAGGGTGCCAGGGTCCTCAGAGCTCATGGGAAGGTTGGGGCCAACGGGTCACCCTAGGATCGCTAGTACTCCATGTGTGGTCTTGTCCTCGGCTACAGGCTCTGGTGGTGTAAGAGGAAGTAACACAAGCAGACTTTCTGAACTCTGTACTACAGAGACGCTTTAACCCAAGGCTTTGTCTAGTATTCCTTTCCCAGCCCAAGTTGTCTTAGACTGGTTTCACACTCCATTGCGACAGGAGAAAGTAATGTATTGGGGAGTGAGAAAGTCAGGTCTGTGGGTGTAGGTGGACAGAGAAGTTTCTTTTTGTGTTTTATGTGCTGGCCCCTGATATACTGGTCCCAGTGTCAGGGAGGCAGAGAGGCCCGGATTCAGGCCATCCTCTCTCAAGCTTGGGGTCTCTGAGGCCAGATTGGTCTTGTGCAGTGCCTGTTGAATGTGCCCGGAGCTCAGCCCCCATGGCTTTGCTCACCACTGCCCCACTCCTACCCCTGGACACGCTGCTGCATGGAATGTGTGACCAGAGGTGCTGTTGGGACAGAGTGCTCGTGAGATATTTCAGAATCTAAAATGGAACCCCAACTGGGCATCATTAGATGCAGTTTCACGCTGAAAAAGAATGAGTCCTTATGACTGTTCTGACCGGTCCTGGACAAATGAGTGTTGTCATTTTATCACCACTGGCTTGGCTCAGTGCCTGGTATGATTTAAAAATCGCTTCTTTTTCCAACTCTCCTTAGTTATCATTCTGATTTCAAAGAGAAGCAAATAGCTCATCAAGTCTTGTAATTTATGTGGAGCTTGAGACAAGCAAGGGTGTCATGCAGAGCTGACGGGTGTCAGAAAGGGGCCTCCCGCCCCCTCTGGCAGACTGGACTCCAAACCGTGGAGCGGGCAGCTTGGAAGGGATGCAGAGAGAGGACCTGGGTCTGGGAGGGCAGGAGTTTTAGTTCAAGAAAAGAGGTTGAGGCTGCAGGAAACCTGTTGTCCACTTGAGCAGATGCGGGGGCTTGTCGAGTGTGTGGCATCGTGCTCAGAGACTTAGGGGACATCAGTAAGTGATGGGGGCTGATGGTAGCTAATGCTCATCTGGACCATGCTGACAGTGTGCCAAGCTCAGTTCCAAGCTTAATAATGTACATATATTAACCCACCGAAGCACAAGCTCCTCTCCAAGAATCTATCAAGTCGTTGCAGACAAGATTAAACAAAGCAGCAAAAGACATCAAATGATGCCAGGTATATAGAATGAGCACCCTTATATGTTGTGCCTTTAGAGAGGCACAAAGAGAAAACCCCAAGGTCCCAAATGACCAGGGATGCTTTGTTTGATCTGCCCTTGGGAGGGTGGCCTTGATTCGGATGGATGACGAATGAGCCCAAGCTTGTTCCAAAAGGAGTGCACAGGCAGGATGGCAGGGCAGGGTGCCCAGCCTGGAATGACTGGAACCAGGTACAGGTCCCAGGTTTTTTCACTTGAAGTAGTTGTTTGACTGTAGTAGCATCAGCAGATGGAGGGTTCAGAGGGACTCCCTGGAAATCATGAATAATGTGCAGATGCAGGCAGCATCTGCTGGTGTCTCAGTGAGCCTTTCTGTTCCAGCAGGGAACATGCGAAGAGCAGTTCCCAGCCCCATCTGCTCCGCTCTCCTGGGTTCCAGCTTTACTTTAATATCTTCTGTCACCTGTTTATACGAGGTCATCCATCTCCGCTTCTCTTTTTCTGAGTTTAAATAGTTGTGGGGGGTGCTTACCTGGTAGTGGGCAGGCTGACCTCTCCAGCCAGCGCCATCTACTTGGATATACTTGCAGGGGCCACAAAGCAACAGACGGGTTCCAGCCATTAAGGGAATGAAGATTCAGAGCCAGCAGGCCTTGGACACTGCCTGGAAGTTGGGGGCAAGGGGAACCAGCTGTGAAAGATGAGCCAAGGCACTCAGCTCTGGTCCCTGGGGGAGTAGGGGCAGGAGTTGTGGTGGAAAAGGAAGGAAGGGGAGGAGAGGCGTGCGCGGTGGGCGCTAGGGCCTGAGCTTGACCTCGGGCATTTTAAGTTAGGGGCAGGACATCTCCGTGGAGACTTGAAGCAAGCAATAAAAAGGCCACTTCACTTTGACTTCAGCTTTGCTTCCCTTTCGTCCTCAAGTGTCTCCCCATAGAGTCACTTAGACTGTGGCAGGGGTGGTTCTTCCTCAGTCTCTGGCCTTTATGCTCACACTTGAATGCTGAATCCAGAACTCTCTATGCCTGCTAAGTAGTTCAAAGGCTCGCAGGGCTCCTTGGAACAGCTGCACCCTGGTGGGACTTTTCAGAGCACTCCTGGGGTTGGAAGAGGAATTTCAGGGTAACTGCAGAAGACTGAGCTATCACCAGGCCAAGTGATCTTTCAGTGGGCCCTGGAGACGCACCTGGTGTGTTTGGAGGTTGGTGATGGCGTTGGCTTGGAAGCCGCAGCGGGTGAGCTCCCTTTACCTTGCTGACTGATTGCAGCCAACATTCCGCTGCACATCTTCTGTGAAATGGCGGTGTGTGTGTGCTCACTGCTTTGGTTGTGCTGGTCAGTCCAGTGCCTTGAAGCCCTACTTATTCATCTGGTAAATGAAGGGTTTTGGTGGGATGCCCTTTGATGTGACCTTCAACACTAGCATTTTATGTCGGTCAGCCATCCTTTGTCCCGGGAGTGATCTTTTTTTCCAGAGGGACCATTCCACAGTTGCTGGCTAGCTTATTATCTTGGCAGTAAGCAGTGTGGTGAGGTGAACAGAATGTGACCTCAAGAGTCAGCAAACCAAGTTTAAATCTACTCTCTTGTCTGTTAGTCCTTCCATCTGTCTGTCACGTGGCTGTAGTGCCGCCCTTGGCAATTAGCTACTGCTCACCAGTTCTCAAGTGTCCTTATCTGGGAAGGGGTGATGACATGCATTTTATGTTCTTTGGACATACTCTGTGTCAGGCATCTATAGTCATTTCCCCTTGTCCACAGGGATCTGTTCCAAGACCCCCATCACGAACCTCCAAACACACCAGGTATGTCTCCAAGACCCACTGAAATTGCATACAGTACCAAAAACTATATATAACTTTTTTCTTATACATGCATACCTATGAAAAGTTTTAATTTATAAATTAGGTACAGTAAGAGATTAACAACAATAACTGGTAATAAGTAGAACAATTATAACAAAATACTGTAAAAAAAGTTATGTGCCTGTGGTCTCTCTCTTTCACTCTCTCTCTTTCAAAATATCTTATTGTAGTATTCTTTTCCTTCTTCCTGTATTGATAGAGTGCCCACATTTTATGATAGAGGGAGGTGATGACAGAGGCAGTCATCATAGACATTCAGTGTTGAGATATTCAGTGTTAAGCTACTACTGAAGGGTTATGTAAACACAAGCACTGTTATACCATCATAGTTGGGATAACAGATGGATACCATGTGACTAATGGGCAGGTAGTATATACAGTGTGGATACACTGAGCAAAGGGACAGAGCAGGACAACTTGTGGATATCATGCTACTCAAAATAGCATGCAATTTAAAACTTATGAATTGTTTATTTCTGGAATTTTCCATTTAATATTTTCAGGTGTTGTTATACCACAGATAATTGAAACTATGGCAAGCAAAATAGCAAATAAGGGAAGACTACTGTACTTTTGTACCTATATTCTAAATAGCTTTATTGAGATTTAATTCATATACCATAAAGTTTGTACTTTTGAAATGTACAATTCTTTGTGGGTTTTTTTGGGGGGTCTGTTCACAAAATTGTGCATCAATCACCACTATCTAATTTCAGAACATTTTATCGCCCCTCAAAAAAAAATCTCATCCCCATTATCAGCTACTTCCCATCCACTTCTCCTAGTCCCTGTCTACCACTAATCTACTTTCTGTCTCTATGAATTTGCCTGTCCTGGACATTTTATACAAATGAAATCATGCAGTCATACCTTGTCTGGCTTCTTTTGCTTAGCACAATCTTAGTTTCATTCATGTTGTAACATATATCAGTACTTAATTGCTTTCTATTGCCAAATAATATTTTGCTGTGTGGCTACACCACATTTTGCTTATTTATAAATCAGTTGGTGGACATTTGAGTTGTTTCCACGTTGGGGCTATTATAAATAATGTTACTGTGAACATTTGTGTACAAGTTTCTGTGTAGACATGTTTTCAATTTTCTTAGTACCTGATTTGCATTTCCCTGATAACTGATGGTAAGCGTGTTTATTGACCATATTTATGTCTTCTTTGTAGAAATGTGTGTGTGTGTATGTATATCTCATTTTAAAAACTGGCTATTTGTCTTATTGTTGTTGAATATTAAAAGTTCTTTGTATATTCTGGATACTGTGCCTGGCTTTTACGATAGGCGTCCAGTCAATGTCATAGAAGTCTATATAATCTTTTAGATGACCTCTAGAAGTAATTTCCCAGATACTGAATCCTCAGTATCCTAAGCCTGAACACCTCCTCTTACGTTCTGTCCAGAGCTCTTCTTAGCACAGAACCCTTAAGCCATTCTAATCCTGGAGCCCAAATCTGGAATTTGCAGCAGCAGAGGATAGCTAGGGTCTAGATGACCTCTGGCTGCCTGTGTGGGGTTTCTTCTAGATGGAGGACTGAGGGGTAATTACAAAGCTTTTTTTTGCTGCGGCTATGCCAGAGGGTCCTTCATCCTGTGCTGTGGGCATCTAGATTTGGGGGCTGAGGATCACAAGGAGGTACATCTGAGGACTTTGGCTTCTTTCCATAGTGTAACTGCCAAGATGAGTAGCATATCTTACAAGAGTTGTCCAGTACTTGTATGTCAGACACAAAATGTCCCAAGGAAAATCATGTGTCTATTTTAAAGAGAAGGGAGGTTTATGGGAAACTCTGGAAACTGCTTAAGGACCAGGGCGTCATTCTGAGAATTGTACTCTGTGGCCCAGGACATGCTCTCTGCTCTGCTGTCCCTTGGCTGTGTGCCCACTGCCCTTTCTCCTTCCCTCCACCGGAAGGGCCCAGCCCTCTCTGTCCTGCCCCTTCAGATCCAACCATGTTTCCAGGCCCTACTGGGACTCCTGCCCTTTTCTGAACATCTCAGAACCTGTGGTTAGGGCCTCTTGAGCCCACCAGGGGAAGGGGTGCCATAGAGAAGTAGTCCCATCTGGACTGTCCTCCAGAAAGCCATCTCTGCCAATTTGAGAAGGTGCTGAGCCACAGCCCTGCCCCAAAGACCTGGCCTTGCTTAGATGTGGGTTTGATGGGTCGTGGGCAGGCGCTACTGATTCCTCTTCAGGCAAACAAGACAACTTAAATCTCTTTAGTGCCCAGGAAGTTTGCCACAGAGGACAAAGCCAGCCCAACTCAGACTCCTTTGGCTTCTCTGAATGTTCTGACCTGCCTTTGCCTGGTCCCTTTTCTTGACTTCATAAAGAAGTATATTCTACCCTCAGAAAGTTGCCGTCTAGTTGGATGGATAGGTTAGGAAATCACTCTGTTTTGGAGCTAGGAGATTCCTAGAGGAATATCCAATTCAAAAACTTCTTTTCCACACCAAGTATGTAATATCTTTTATCACAATAGGCATTCCAAACGCCTATCCTGATAAAAGGTATTACATACTTGGTGTGGAAAAGAAGTTTTCCTTTGGTAAATAAATTTGGACCACACAGGATATTGTGGGTCCTTTTGGAGACTGGCAGTGTGCACTCCTCTAGTAAAGGCTCTGAGGAGTCTGTGATAAGAGAACAGCGTCATTTGAGCCAATCCGGCATTTCTGAGATGGGTTGATGACAGTTCTTCTTCTCCACAGTGGGTATGAGCACCTGCCTGGGTACTTGGCACGCTTTGTGACAAGGAGACCTGTGTTGAGAAGCTTAAGTGATGTGCTCAAAGTCAACACAAAGCCGGGCTTGAAACCAAACTTCCTAACTCCCGCTCCATTGTCCATTCCACAGTTATAATATCATGCTTGAATAAAGGTTCGTGATTTTTTAAATGCTTATTATTTACATTGTTAACTTAAAAAAAAAAAACAGCACAGGCTCTAGAGTCACACTGACATGCATTTGAATGCGGTTGTTATTGTGCTCCTCACGACCCTGGGCAGCTCAACCTGCCAGTCACCTTGGGAGTGAAGAAGATGATCTCCCAGGGTCGCCGTGAGGCTGGGATGAGAGAGTATATATAAAGACCAAGCCTTCCTTCTTATCTTTGTTTCCTCTGATTTTTTTTTTTTTAATCACACCAGGGTCCTAGTTTAGTTATCTATGATTTTAAAAAGCTGAGAATATTCTAGAAACACCAAGAAACTAATAATGATGATCACAGTGGGTATTTATTGAATAATGACCGAAAGAATGAATGCACATGAGATAGGAGGGATCACCTATGGAAATTCAGAGGGATACCGAACTGCTAAATATTCATGGAATTAGAGGGATAAGCAGGTGGAGAGGCCAGAGCTGTTTAGCTGGGTCAGGTGGACAGCTGTGTGCAGTGCAGCATGTTCAGGATCACAGGCTACCTGGCTGCCCCTTTCTACCCCCATAGGTGAAAGTGCCTGAGGATTCCTTATTAAACAGGTAGCATATTGCCTTTGGAATACGGTTCCTATAAAAATCAAAACAATGCCAGGCCTGCCAACGAAGTTTGCCCCGAGGGGTTGGTTGAAGGACAAGCGGAACGCGGCAGGACAACTGGGCAGTGCAGGGCACAGGAATGACAGAAGGGGCCGCAGGCGCAGCCCGGTGACTGGGGAAGCAGAGCTTGTTGGAGTGGCCCCTACAGAGCCCCCACCCTGGCACTTCTTGCTCTCCTCTGAGGAAGCCTTCTTACCTCTCCTCGCCCCAGCACCCCAGGCTCAAAGCCTGCTTGTCCAGCTTTGGAATTTGGACTTCTGCTTAGGAATTTAGACTGGTGCCCGGACACAAAGCCCAGGCATTTGTTTACTGCCAGCTTGGAGGGGACACATGCCCAGCACTGAATCACCAGTTGCATTGGTGGGGGACTTGGCCTTGTCCCTGGGCTCCAGGCCATATGCGCACAGTCTTATCCCTCACCCTGGAATCTATTGGGACTGATAGGCCCCGGAGCACCAGTCTCTCTGGTGTCTTTCCCGTCTGGCTGCTGCCTGCTTTCTCACGGCCCCCTCCCACTCCAACTTGCCCTGCCAGTTTCTTAACAGGCATTTCCAAGAGCACAGTCTGGGGATGACAGTAAAGCACTCTCCCCGGGGCCCTGACCAGTAGCCCGCACAGCTTTGCCATGACGAGGGGACAGTGGGCGCGCCAGTGCACGCTGCTGCAGCTGTGCCTCACACAGAGCGCCCTTCACTGGGCAGCCCGCACGTCCTGCCAGCCCTGTCTGCCACTCCAGGTGCTGGCTGGCTCTCTGGGAAGCTGCGCATGCTGCTGGCCCCGGGCAGCTCACAGCTTCTCCTGCTTCTGTGCCTCCAAGCAAACAAACCCTGACTCCTGCTCTGCATATAGACTGTGGGATTTTAGCGAGTGGCCGAGGGCAGCCGTTTCTCTGGGATCACCTTCTGTGGGCTTTGACTGGGACTGCTGTGTGGCATGACTCCTGGGGACTTGAGGTAGCAGTTCCTCAAAAGGCTAAACACAGAGGCACCCCATGACCCAACAGTGGCACTCCTAGGTTTATGCCCAACAGGAATGAAGATATTGTCCACGAGTTCATAGCAGCATTATGTGTGACAGCCAGCAGCAGCTAAAGAGTAGATGAACAAAATGTGCTGTATCTGTTCAGTGGAATATTATTTGGCAATAAAAAAGAACGCAATGCTGATATACTGCAAGCCTGCCCAGTTTGTACGCAGGGAAAGTGCGTGGCATAGGGGCTGCCAAGTTTCGGGCAGAGGGAGTTCCTTTCCTTGGCCCTTCTTTCCACGAACTCAAATCCTTTCTCTACCTCACATGCAAGAGCTGAGGTCTGGGGTCTGGAGGGTCGCTAGGGCTGTTTCAGTCTTTGCCAGGGGTCCAGGGCGTGGAGTGCCCCTCCTCCTTCACTTACACCTGGTCTCTGAGCAGGTGTGACTCTGCTCTTAAAGCAGGAGGAAGGATTCCTGGGAGTGAAAGGAAATTGGCCTTCTCAGTAACAACAGTTTTTCTCTTTTCTAATAACTTTCCCCCGTTAGCCTGCAACTAAGAAAAGGCCTGTCTTGTTCCGTGTTTGTTTTCTGCTTTATGGCTGGGTCATGATCCTGTAGCAGACAATCATTCCATGCAGCCCAGGACCAAAGGGGCTGGGGGAGCTTCCTGTCTCAAACTGCTCACGTAGCAGAGGCCGGATGTGCAGGACCTCTGACCACCGTCACCTGGCCATGGTCGTCAGCTCTTTCCTGGAGTCTGAGGAAGGGAGCTCCAGCCACCTTCTACCACAGTTTGGGGGAAGAGCTTGAGAAATGAGCATATTGCAGAGTGGTTTCCACTCCTACACTAACTGGAGCTGGAGTCCATCCTCCAGGGCTTCCTGTGCCAGAGGAGCTTTGCAGCAGGAGTAACTATGGGAAGCAGGTCCTGGGTGGCCCACCTCATGTCCTTGGACACTCTCTGCCACTACCCCCTAATAAATATTAGAATTTTCTGGGTATAAAAGCTGAGAAATAAAACACACAGACAAGTGTATCCTTGACCCTTTCCTGATTCCCATTTGCCCCTTAGGTATATATTCTCATACCTTCCCCCCAAATTTTGTTTTTATTCATCAATTCTTAGAATAGAAAATATTAGTGGGGTAAGAGTCACAGAAGAACCCAGTGGGGATCCTGTATGAGCCATATAGTTTGAGCCAGGGCGGAAAAGGGAAATGGATTCATGCAGAGAGCGGGAAGGGAGCCCATAGCTCCATTTTCTGCCTAACTAAAGAAGAATGAAAGGGCTTTGACTGGCAGGGTCAGGACCACAGGGCCAGCAGCCCCACCTTGTGAGAACTGACAGAGGACTCTCAGCACTGGTCGGCTCAGCTCTGGGGAGGAGCAGATGGAGTGCTCCTGCTGCTGGTGATAGCATCAGAGCGCTTTCTCTGCATCCAGCCACAGAAGCAAAGAAGCCTGCATGCAGATGTCCTCCTCTGCTGTGGTAGGTCAGGCACTCTGGGTCAGCTAGAGTTTGATTGACCCTGTGATGCCCCAAGGCCTTCTGTGTTCTCCCTCCAGGATCAGGCTCCCTTCCTTGCCCCTCCCCAGCCTGGGGATGTGGTCTTTATGTCCCCAGCATCCCCCAACGCATCACCATTATAACTCAGAACCCGTCTGAGAGCTGGATTAGTGTCCAGTCAGCTCTGGCTCCGAAAATGTATGTTCACTGAGAATCTGCCTCAGTTCTGTAAGTTCCCTGGAGGACACTCCTCGGCCACCTGGGTTGGAGCTCTTTCTGGCAGCTGAGTTGACTGCCTGTGTTCAGCACAGTGGGACCATGGACACCAGAGTGTGCCCTCCCCCTTACTCCTGTCTCTCAGGCCACCGTGTCCACATGAGCCTGGGCACTTCCCCAGCCCACTCTCTTCCTCCATCAGTTGTTGGGATGTTCCTCAGCCTTCTGTCTCCCTGGCCTTGCCTTGTCTGGCCTTCCCTCCTTACCTTGGTCAGTTATCTTTTCTTATCTCACCCCCTCATATAAGTGTGTTGGTCTCTGAGGAACAGGTGGTATTTCTTCCACTTTTGCTTGTACATCATGGAAATCGACAGGTGTTTCTAGGTGTTCACTTTGGCCTCAAAAATCCTGAGTTTAGCAGATTTGGGAACTTGACTTTAGAAATTCTAGGATTATTAAATTCTGAAGGACTGCTTCATACTGACTAATCTTGTAAAGGGCTGACTGTTCAATGGAGAGATAATCCCCACATCCAGCAAGGCTGGGCACACAATACAAGGGCATTTCCTCCTTGATCAGAAGATCTTTTCTGGAATCTCACTAACAGACCAGAATGCTGTTTATTAAACGCAAAACTTAAGCAAAAGAAATTGCATACCTTTTAGTGTGCCTAAAAATTATGAAGACATTCTCTGCTCTGAGAATATTTTTCTTTAAAGAACCTGAAGGAGACATTTAAAATTAAGCATCCTTCTACTCCCTTAACAGTGAGAATTCACAGACTCTTATTTCTAGGTTTCACCAAGACCACTGTCAGTTATCTTTATAACATCCTCTTTATTTTGGTATGTTCCACATACCATAGATCCAAGTTCAGGAACATTCTCATTAATCACATTTTTGGTTGGTCATTCTGGAAATACAATTCCCATGGCATCTTGAATCCTGGTTTTGTAGTTCTTGAGTCTTCCTTCTTTTAAGCTCTCTGAATTTCTATTTATAAGTTAGTACAACATAATACCCCAGCTAGGGAAGTGGAAAATGCTGTGCCTCATGCCTGGTAGATAGACTTCATCTAAAACGCCATATGATTAGGAGTGTCCAGAATAGTTGTTTGTTCAGCCATTAATGAATCAGTGGTACCCTGTGTGTAAGCAATGCTATTTTTAAACCCATTGCTGACCTCAGTGATAAAGAGGGTACAGAATGTGCCTTGCCTGGCTTGTGAGCTTACCATGAGTAATGCCCATGGTTAAGATGATGTCAGAACGTGAATATTCTTGACCAAGAACACGACTGTTGCATCATGGAGCTGAAGAATGCAACTGGAGCAGGATGTGAAAAAGTCCATTTTTCACCATAAAAAAATACCAGCACATGGTCAACACTGACTCTCCCATGAGAGCACTCCGGCCTGTGTTTGGTAGAGCCAACTCCTGGGGTCAATTTGAAGGGCATCTTCCCATTTAGTTACCAGAAAGTGATTTGTCTCAAACTTTCCAGACCAAACTGGAGGCCTTTGTGCCTGCCGGTCCTGTGCCTTTCCTTGCTCAGGAAAGTTTCTAGAAGGCAGTCAGCATGTGTACCTTTGAAATCACTAATAGTGGTGATGGTCAAAGCTGTTCCAGATCATTGG
This sequence comes from Geosciurus inauris, assembly GCA_004024805.1. Lineage (NCBI taxonomy): Eukaryota > Metazoa > Chordata > Mammalia > Rodentia > Sciuridae > Geosciurus > Geosciurus inauris. The sequence goes on from PVHX01003970.1 coordinate 14,689, forward strand.
ACGCATGGTATCTCATGAAGCATTTTCATGGGCACAGAAATGATGCCAAAATATGGAGGAAAGGGATTGAACTATTTAGAAATTTCAAAGTTGTCCTTAAAAACATGTGCTCTGGTTTTGATGGGAAAGCACGCTGTACATCCCAATCCGATTACATCAAACCTCATTAATTCCAACTTAGTAGGGATGGCAGCATTAAAGAACATTATGGCGCTAGTTAGGATGGGCTCAGCTACACTGCAGCAACAAACAGCTCCCATGTCTCAAGGCCTAGAACAGCAAAGGCTTGTTTCAGATGCATGCTGCATCTTGGATGGATTGGAATCTGCTGTGACCGCCATTAGGTTCCCAGGTCAAGGGGCCTCTTCTTCCTGGATGTGGGCTCTTACTAAGGAATGGAAAGAGGACTATGTTGGTTGGTGAATTGCACACTGATTGGAACAGCTTTGGCCCAGAAATGATACTTCCTGTTACTGGCCAAGGCTAACCATGTGGCTGGGCCTAACTTTGAGCTATGTGGCTTGGCTGATCTGAGTGATAGCAGGGTTATCAAAGAGAAGGACTCAAGACAATTTATTAAATATAGGAGAAAATATTCAAATATGTGCATTTTTATCATTCTTCAAAATTTTCTATTTTTGTGTCTTTGGTAGACATAAATGTTAGTAACACAGAACCTAATATAATTTATAAGAAATAAATATCACATTTATTAGGAGTGAGTGTTCATTTCTTTTTCCTAAGTACACAGTCAAAAGAGTTGAGATCATTGTTTGTACAATAGATAACAAATCTGCAGTAAGCATATTGTACATAGCAACTGGGTCTCCATTGTGAACAATGATACTGCTTTTGATTAAAATGTTACATGGGAAAGAAGTGCAGAGTGTTTGAAAGTGAATTAGGTGGGCTGGGATTGTAGCTCAGCGGTAGAGCGCTTGCCTTGCATGCGTGAGGCCCTGAGTTCGATCCTCAGCACCACATACAAAGCAATAAAATAAAGGCATTGTGTCCATCAACAACTAAAAAAAAAAAAAAAAAAAAGTGAATTAGGTAAAATATAGATTCAGCACTAGACTCTTTTGAAGCTCCTGAGATTTCCCAGATGTCCTCTTCAGAATTCTCCTGACCACATACCTTTCCTTGAGGAAGAGCATTGGAGGGAAGAAGCACATGAGCTCTTGTCTTGCTGCTTCTGTTTTCCTCGTCCGTTCATCCAAAAAGCATACCTCACGTGTGCTAGGGACTGTGAGCACCTGTTTGCATTGCAAATAATGTGTGACCATGTTACGTGCTAGCTGTGGGAGCTGGCCAGCCCCTTCTGCTCATTTTTTACTAAACACATATTTAGGGTTCATAATGTGCTAGGTACTGTGCTCAGTAATATATGTGTATACACACATATGCATACACATGTATACAGTTGTATCTATATTTATTTTTATATATAAATGCATAAAATATACATACTTATTTACTCCTCCCAAGGCCCCTATGAGGTATTATTCTAGATGAGGAATTGGGACACAAAGGTTAAGTAACTTTCAGGGATCGTAAATGCAGAGCTACTTCTGACATAGTTTTGGGGACCTCAGAAATAATCTGAAACTGAGCCCTTTGAACCCAGACCACTGTGAACTTGGAGGCTGCCTATATCACCAGATGCTGTCCTGTCTTCCACATCATGACACATGAGAGCTGTCGGGTGTTTCGGCTGTGCTCTGGAGGAAGGAGCCGCAAGGCAAGAGACAGTACCATCAGAGGGGGCTCCTCCACCCCACAGGTGGCTCTATAGTGTGGAGCCCTTGGGTGATGGCAACACCAGGACAGGTTTGGTGACAGTGACTCACAGTGTGAAGTGTCCTTGCAACAGACCAAAGAACCCCCTTTGATTTTCCCAGCTGAGAATGGGCTATTGAGGGCAAAGCCAGGGGACCCTGTACCCGCTGATGTTCGTATGCACCAGCACACATATGAACACCCACTGACGTATGTAAATACAAACACACTGCATATGTATTATGTTTGATAGTTTCCAAAGCGTGTGACAGTGTTACTTTATTATTCTGAATGTGCTCCCAGCACAATTCCGAGAGGTTTCTACTTTCTCCCTTTTCTCCCGTCTTCTGTGTCTTTTCTCTTTGCCTCCCTTACTGCCTCCCAGCGTCCCTGCCTCGTTTTCCCACATCCCTCTGACTTTCCTTCCTTTTGCATCTCCCTGCCCTTCCTTCTTCCTATCACAGTGGGGAGGTGACACTTCCTCTGCTTTCCTAAAGTGATCCCTAATTGAGTTTAGTCAGATGTCAGGTAAAAGCAGGGGAGGCGAATGACAGAGTTCTCCAGGGAGCACAGAGCGGTACCGTGGAGTTGCTGCTGCAGACGTGCCTGCCAGGGCTGGGAATGTAGCTCAGTAAGTGGAGCACTCGCCTAGCATGTGTGAGGGCCTGAATTTGATCCCCAGCACCACAAAAATAAACATGCTTGCCATGTAAAGCAAGGAAGGAGAGAGGATGCATCCTGTGGAGGCTGGAAGGAATCCTGCCTAGAGGGAAACTGGGGGGGTGGGAGGGGTAAAGGCTGGGTGGGGTGGAGGCTGATGTGGTACATCATTGACATCACTGTGTCCTGGGTAATGCTTGCACAAAGTTCCCTTTGCAACTGGATGGCAGCGTGAGGGATGGTCAAAGACATAACAGCACGTGGGCGTGGGACCCTGCACATGAGCCAGGAGTGGTCCTGGGTCCTGATCCCTTAGTCTAGCACAGCAAGAAGTTGAGTCTGGGAAAGGTGGGTACCCTCCCTGACTCCTGAGCTCTTCATCCCCCTAGTGAGAATAGAGTGGAGTTTCACGTGTTCTCCTTAGAAATACTGCTGTTCTGAAGTCAAGTTCCTGGCAGCAATGGGAACGTGGGAGCATCGCTGCGGACACCTCTGTAGCTTTTCAGCCCAGAGGCCACAAACACAGGCTGTGAGCCCGCGAGGGCCATCAGCCATTTGGCCCTAACTTTGTGTTTATTATACTTTATCAGAGATGGATTGCAAACGTGTTTTTTCAGTGAAATGCATCCTGAATACATATACAGAGTATGTTGGTTTCTGAGGGCTCCTGTAACAATGTATCACAAATTGGGTGGCTTAGAAAGACAGAAACTATTCTTTCATAGGGCCAGAATTTAAAGCCGAAACGAAGCTGCCCCCCGCCCAACCTATGAGACTGGGTGACCCTTCCTCGTCTTCTAGCATCTGGTGGGTTCCAGCGATCCTTGGCATTTTTCAGCAGCTTGATGCCAGTCTTTGCCTCTTTTTGTGTGACATTCTCCCCGTCTCTCTCTCTCTCTCTGTTTATAAGGACACCAGTGGTATTGGACAAGGGCCCACTTAATAACCTCATCTTAACCTGACCACATCTGCAAATTGGAAACATTTGGAAACAAGGCCACACTGGCTGGTATGGGAGGTCAGCAATCCAGTGCACCTTTGAGGGGACACACAGTGGTAGAATTTACACCAGAGTAATAGAGCAACACGCAGCAATAGAATCGACATAGATTTTTGGTATGAAAGAATTCCCAGTGGCATCGAAATAAGAACACCATAATGGGAATGAGTAGGCTGGGTTTCCAGCTCTGATTCTGAGTGTCGGGCCTTTCTGGTTAGCTTGCAAAGACGACTCAGCAGTGCAGTGGGCACAAGTAAGGCTTAGGTAAGTGAAAACACCATTTTACTTCACCAATATGATACCAGGCATTTACAGATACATAATTCTTCTTTTGTCCAAAAGAGAAAAGGCCTACCAGATTCTCAGTCTTGATTTAGACTCTAAGACTTTTCTAAAGGCTAGCACAGTTCTCCTGGGGCTCCCCTCACGTGGCCAGGCACATATTCATGTCCTCAGGACCTGCTGCAGGTCTGCTTAGCTCCTTTCTCAAGGTGAGCCAGCAGCAAATGGGGAAAGACCCAGTGTCAGTCAGTGGCAGGGAGTGGCTGAAGGAGTCAGGGAGGACGCTTTTGTGAAGAATTGTGACTCCAGCATCTGAAAACCAGCACCACTGGAACATTTACCATCCTTATTTAGAAGGTTTCAGGGACAAAATGAGCAACCTTCTGGATCTTTGGGTTAAAAAAAAGAGTGCATCCTGAAATGACACCCATCTGGGTTGAAACCAGAAGTGTCATTGATTTTGCTTGAGTGTGGATGTTTGACTTTTTCATCCCACCGAGTTTGTTGAAAAGTTATCTTCTTGCAATCCTCCATTGGAAAGAAAATGCAGAGTTGAAAATGTAGGTCTCTATATACTCTGGACAGAAAAGATAAGGTGAATAACAGGTAAGAATCAGGGGGCTCCTGAGAAAGGCCAGTTGGAGGCTCGTTAACACACACGTGGCCACACAAAGCGTGGGGACCCAGGAGGGACCCTTCCAGCCCTACCTGCTGCACACCAGCCAGAGCTGAGCTGTCATGTGGAGTTAACACAGGTTGCAAGTTACTTCAGCAATGTTTTGACCCTCGGAGTCAGGATAGAAATCCCAGTGTTGGTGTTACCAACTATTCTCTTTGGTCCCCAAATAACTCCAGTTTCTCCTGGATATTGCAGAGATGTATTCCTGTTTGGTCTTTTCCAGAAGTACAGTGACATGAACTCGTGCAGAACTTAATTTAACATAACCCCTTTGCTTTTATTTGTTTCCACATATAATATGTGACTGACTGAAATGTAATTATAGGTTCTTTAAAAAAAATTTTTTTTTAGTTGTAGCTAGACACAATACCATCATTTATTTTTTTTATGTGGTGCTGAGGATCAAACCCAGTGCCTCACACATGCTAGGCAAGTGCTCTACCTCTGAGCTGTACCCCCAGCCCCTAATTATCTGTTCTTTAGGGCAAGATACAGGGAAAGCACAAAATGAAACGTTTTACTTCCAAGGAGGGAAAAGCAGGGTTCTTTTGGCATATCATAACTTTGTACCCTAATAAAGTTACACTTTGGTAAAAATCTTTTAGTTTCCTTAAACTTATTGTTATGGATTGAATTTGTATCCCCTGAAGATGTGTGTGTATAATTCCTGACCTGTAGCGCCTCAGAATATAGCTTTATTTGGAGATAGGTCTTTATAGAGGTGATCAAGTTAAAGTGAGGTCATTAGATTGGGCCCTAATCAAAGGCAAATGGTATCCTCATAAAAAGGGAAATGTGGACACAGACACAGGGGAGACAATAGGAAGAGCCTCAGGGAGAAGACCACCATCTAGCGGCCAAGAAGAGAGGCCCGGAACTTACCCTTTCCTCGCTGCCCCCAGAACTAACCCAGACAACACTTTGATTTCAGACTCCCAGCCTCCAGAACCGCTGGGCAGTAACCTCTGTGGGGTAAGCCACCCAGGCTGCAGTACCTTGTTATGGCAGTCCTAGCAGAACAATGCACCTATGCATGGAAGCTGGTTCTGTGTTTTAAAAATAATTAAGATTCTTAATCAATGCAACTCTTGTTTTTGTTCCCTGAGTAATTTCTGTCCATTCTTGTTTTCCTTTCATTGATTCCACACTTTGCTGGAGAAAACTGAAAATCATGTGTGTTCTCGGTGGTGGATCTTTACTTCGCCTGCGTCAGATTGCGTTGGGAATTTTCAGATTGTTTGTGGAAACCTGATGCATGGGATGATTGGTTATGAACTATGTGTAGTCCCCCATCCCAAGTCCAAGGCAATATGGGAGAGTCACTGAGAGGTGACTGGAGAGAGGTGACTGGTATCGTGGGCAAGGTTGGCAATGGCCAGAAAGAGAAGAAAGTCTGAACATGGAGAAGGGCTGATTTGGACAAATAATGAACCAGTAGAGAGGTAGATGGGTAGAGAATTTGCAAATGGCAGGAAAAGGATGTTTTCTCAATTGAAGAAACAGCTCTGGTAGGATTTTCAGATTGAGGGCAGATGACATAAAGGACTTTGAATGTTCTTAAGAGTCTCGTTCCTTGGAAAGGCAAGGGGCTTTGCTGGTTCTCTTCCCAGGAGAGCACTCCTTCCTTCCCTCCCTCCTCCTGACCCCTGTGGGACCAGAGGGCTGGTGGCTGATCCTTGGTCAGGCCCAGATACTCCTCTGTTTTCCTGGATCAATCCCTTAATTGTGTTTATTACTGCTATATCCTTGACTTTTCCCTATGACTCATACTGTCCTCCTCGTGCCATTTGATGAAGCCTGTGCCCCCAGGGACTTCTTTATTTGCCATCTGCTCTACTTTCTGCACCTTTCTCCTGGGAAACAGCTTTACTCAGGTGGATTCTGTTTTCATCAAGGTGTTGATAACAGCCCGCAGGTCAATGTCTCCAGCCGTGACCTCTTGCCCATGCTCCTAACCTGGATTTTTCCTTGGTACAATAGAAGGTTTCCTCCTGTTGTTGCTAACCCTGAAGTGAAACCTGCTGCCAGCTGAGCCCCTCTGGCTGGGCCATGCTGGCACCATCAGTGGCACCTTAGTCTCCTGGGCACGTGAACCTCTCACTGCAATCCTCTCCCCTCCTGGTGTCCTCACTCTGTCCTGCCGACATGCACCCGCAATGCTTGTGTCCTTTTCCTTCTGTCTTTGACCTTATCCGTAAACGCTTTCAGGGTGACGTTGCCCTCTTCCCCTTCTGATTAGTCCTGTGTGGGCTTAGCCCATCCTATGGATTGCCATTCTCCTTTGAAAAGGGCTCATCTTCATTTAAGAGCCAACCCAGCACATAGGCAGTGGATGCTGATTGTCAGCTCCTCACACTGTAACTTTAGTAAATTAAGCAATTCCTCGCTTCAGATTTTCAGTAGCAACAGTTGAACGTTAGACATTTCAACTTAGATATACAGTCAGGGTTTGTCATTCACCCTGTTAAAAACTGGTTCCTTTCTCCTCCCCCCAGGATAAATGACCACTTCTCATCTTCCCCACCCTGCCATGGACCCCACTTCTTTTGATCCTTCAGACGTATTTGGTTCCTCTCTCTCCTTCGTCCTTATTTCCCATCTGTCGGTGTGAGTTACCACCGCCTCTCTACAAAGTCTACAATCCTGCTACTTCCTTTCTGTTTTCTTAGATCGTTCCTTGGTCCAGATCCTCCTGGCTCCAGAGAACTGCTGTGACAGTCTCTCTAACCACTGACCGCCCAGGTGCCTTAGCCCATGCCTTCTTACTCAAGACCAGTGCTCTGCCCCTATGCCACGGGGCACCAGATCAGTAAGAGGCATATCGCTAAAGAGATGAATTTATTTTACTTTAATAATTTTAATGATGTTATTTCTCCCATGTCATCCTGCCCTGAGGAGACAGGCATGATAAGATGACTTAGGATGACTGTTGTGGGTGTCTGTTGTTTTATCAGATGATGCTCAGTGAGGTATGTCCCGTGGTTTAGATCTGTCTTCTCTTCCTTGTTGACCTTGGTCTTTCCTTTGGCTGTTACAGTACCCATCTCCTTGTTGAGTGCTTCTAATCCAAGAACCTAAACAGTGAAGAAGCTTGGTTTGACATGGATTTGGGAGGCAGGCAGACCTCAATTCAAAACCTAGTCCTGCTAGTAGTAGCAAAGTGACTTTGGACATATTATATCACCTCCGTAAGCTCCATAAAATAGCAAAATATACCTTCCTGTGAAGTTGTGGGGAGTAAGCATCTGCAGTCTGGCATATAGCAAAGGTGTCATGACAATCTCTCTACAACTTGCTGTGAGTTACAGAGGTGACCTTCAGTCAGGCCAAAGGAGAAAGTGAGCATCTTTCATAGTAGGGCTTCCCACCAGCTCCACTACTTAGAATTACTTCAGGATATTGGAGTTGTTAGATGACAGTTCTGGTCAAGTGGGTGGTGGTGAACACGGTGGGTACTGGTGCACTCTTACTGCCTTAACACGTGTGAATGCATTACTACTGTGCACATGTGTTGCATTTTTCTCTAAGCAAAGCAGGAGCTTCCTGAGGACAGAGACCAGAGTGCTAGTTGCTCCCCTACAGGGCTGATTTACTTAGTAAGATCTGGAAAACCAAACCTCTGTCTTGCAATGATACCTCCATCTTTCTACTCATAGTTTACACATTCAGTTGGCTATAAAAACTGCCTGACCACAATCCACAGTGAGTCCTGCTTTTGAACTATTGTTTAATCTGGAAGTATTTATGTCACCTAAGAAATTCTAGTTGTCCTTTATTACTTGGCATTGAATTTGATAATGCCAAGAGATTTTAAGTTATTTTAGGCAGTGGTGTTGTCTTTGTGTTTTCCTGGCATGCTCAACACTAGTCTTTTTTACATAGAGAACCCTTACTTCCAATTTGATGATTGATTTTCCCCCTCTTTTTTGCAAATCCCCAATGCTGCAATCAGCAGTATTCTCATTTTTTTTATTTTTGTAGTTGTAGATGGACAGCATGACTTTATTTTATTTATTTATTTTTATGTGGTGCTAAGGCTTGAACTCAGTTCCTCACACATGCTAGGCAAGTGCTCTGCCCCTGAGCTACAACCTCAGCCCCATCATGGTTATTATTGATACACAAATTCTGTAGAGCTTATGGTTGATCCTAAACTGTGCTTTGGTGGAATTATACTATATATTTAACATTACACAACTGGTAAACACACTTTGGAAACAATATAAAAGCCCTTAGACATTTAGTATATACTGTTCTGGAAATGCATCATTTAATAACAGGCTAACCTAAAATTACCTTCAGACTACTTGTAAAATACAAACTTGATAAGCAGGATAATTATTACAATTTCATGGATATTGTTTAGTTTTCCAATAAGGAAATTTTTTCTAGTACTTTTCAACTCTCTGAGGCATCAAATCGTAATACGGTGTTATCAAGGATTATATCAAATAACCCTTTTCTAGAGCTTTAAATTTTTGCATTCAGATGCATATTTCTAACATATATTTTTGACATATTTTATTTGACATAGTCTATAATTTTATTTTATCTCATTTTAAAGTATGATATGTAAGACAGATCCAGCATTTTGTTAAGTATGGGAATTAATACTTCCTTTGAATACTTGATTACCATCCCCCTCAAATCTGCAGCTTCAAACACTCATTATTCAGCCAAAATGTGTATCCAAAAGATTTAGTAAGTGAGGAAGTTGGTATTTCTTATGTAAGGTGTCTGGATTCTATTCTCCTAATAATATAACTGGATTCTGAGTGGTAATATATTTCACATCAGGCAAACCCAAAATGAATTTTGAATATTGACAAAAATGGTTCCTGTTTTTACTTATAATTCCTTTTCTTGAGTTTTGCTAGAATTCACTGAAATTGAATTCAATTTAATTTTTTTAATTCATAGTTGAACCCTCATATCCCTGTAGTTTCACCAGTCTGATCTTCCAGTAGATAATTTGGGTATGGTGAAATGGAAAGGAAATGTACTCAGATGTGAAGCAACTTTTCAGTTCATCTAATTGTGAAATATAAAATTATGAAGAAACTAAGAAAATAAGTGAGGAAAAATAACCAAAAGAGCCAATTCTTCAAAATAAGTCATTTTTTTAAAAATTGAGTTAAGACCTCAAGATCATAAAAATTTTTAGATATTCTTTTTATTAGATGGAAAAAAATTCCCCATAATCCTGGAAAGATGAATTTCTCACTCAACCATTAAGACGAAGAAAAACAAAGAGGCACCTAGAATTACCTAGGTTTGAACTGTAGGGTCAGGATCTGATTTTGCTGCACCTCCCAGGAACCTGTACCCATTGCTTGACTTCTTAGTCTTCATACTCACACCTTTGTGAGATGGAAAGTGGGGTGGTGTTATATTAATGGGATGGGTTTCTGTGGGTAATCGAGGTTGTCCCAGGCAGTGGGCCATGTGTTCATCTGTCCCAGAGCCTGATGCATACCGAGTGCTCAGGAATTTAAAACCTGGAGAACTATACATGTGCTTTGAGAATTCTGAGGAACAGGGGTTGACCTTACGTGATAACATTTTATGGACATATGTGGCCTCTATAAAAATGCCACAAAGCAAATGTTTTGAAAATATATTTTGAAATGCAAATGTATGGACATTTTTTAAGTGCTAAATAAACATTTGAATAATGTAGCCCAAAGAGGGGGCAGAGTCTCCACTACCTAAACATACAGCTATCAAAATGCACCCTAAGTCTGAGTGACCTGGATTTGTTTGGGGCATGAGACAGTCTGCCATCTCTGTGGCAATAAGGAATGACTTCTTATAAACGAAGCAATTCAATTCTACTAACTGCAGCATGTTTTCATGTCAGTTTTATAGTTACTACTTTTCATTTGTCATATGCAATGAAGAATTTATTACATACAATTGTGTAATATAAGTTGTCTCATAATAAAATTTCTAAAGGCTTTTTGCTGATCATTTCTGTGGCATCCATGTGAACTTGTATCTGTCAAGTTAAAACACATAGCAGGCCTCTATACATGTGTGACACTGGGTGTTCATGATTTCGCCTGTTTAGGAGACAGGGAGGTGTGGGATGGGTATGCGACTTGGTGGACGCGTAGTTCTAGATTACAGTAACTTGTTGCACTTTCACAGTGAATGGAGATGTGGCCATTCTGTCAGGTTTTATCTTGGGAGGCCACCAAGGCTTCTATGGGAAAGTCTGAATTGAGACACTCCTCTAGGGAACAGGTGTGATTATTGCCAGTTTATCTTACTGTGATTTCCTAGGTCCCTTACATGGCTCCCCATGAGCCCAAACCCATCCTCATGACTGCCTTTTTTTTTTTAAATATGTTTTTAGTTGTAGATGGACACAATATCTTTATCTTATTTATTTATTTTTATGTGGTGCTGAGGATTGAACCCAGTGCCTCATGCATGTGAGGCAAGCACTCCCCCACTGAGCCACAACCCCATCTCATCAAGACTGTCTTGATAGCTCCTCCAGTTCCCTACCAAAGAGGGGCAACATCACCTTCTCTTCTATGAGCCACATAGGAAGGACAGAAATGACTTAAAAAGCAAGTGAGATTTTGCCACAGGATCTAAACAAAAATATCCATAATGCCCCTGCCATTTCTGAAAAGAAAATGTACAAATTAGGAGGTAAGTGGGTCTTGAATGGTGTACCTACTAAGAATTGAAAGCTAACATTGAACTTTTCCTTTAGAGTAGAAAACACAAAGCCCATCCCCCACCCTTGCTTGTCCCTCACTTGAGGGATCTGAACAGAGTGGCCATGAGTTGTGGGCTTGACTCACTCACTGAGCATCGAATTGATCAGAAAGGTTTGATACAGAAAAATATTCTCAAGGAGAAATGTTTGGAAATAAGTTTGATTGTTAACTGCAAGATCACTTTAATATTAAGCTAAAAAACCACCAGCAGTGTTTCATTCCTTACAGAAATATTTTAGGGATTTTTAAAAATTATTGTTATGGAAGACTTTCTTTAGCTCTAACTTCTTTGAGCATGTTGCTTCTCAGAACAAGATGGTCTCTGCTACAGAACAAAGGTGAAAAAGCTGTGTGGGGAATCGCGTCCTGTTCTTGGAATAGTGGCTGTTGACTCCAGCAGGGACCACAGGAGGCCAGGCCAGAGTCTGGGGCAGCCACCACGGTGAAGGGTGAAGGGTGGTTCTCTAGCCATGCTGGTCTCTCTTCTCTGATCCTGGGCATCCATCACCAGAGGCAGCCAGTGATGATTTCCACAATTTTATGACCTCTGACTGTTGTCCCAGTAACAAATAAGTCAGAAGCCACCCTCTTCTCTTCTGTAAAATTCCACTTCTTCACCCTGGCCTTTCTACCAAGAACCTCATAAAACAAGGAAACAGGGACCAGTGCCTCACTACTTTTATGTATGATCAGCACATTTTTGATTGTGCCTCCTCTGACACCCCTTCCCCAGTGAGGATCAGGGAGTAAGCGGCAAGATAGAGACAGAAAGAAGGAAATGCTGGCTTTGCTTGGCCTTTTCCATGGGTGAATGATTGAAATCCCAGAAACTGTCGTCCCTATATTGCGTGCAACATCTAGAACAGTGTAGATAGCTAGTTGACACTGATAAATAGACCAGAACTATTTTCCATGTTGTTGTAGAATGGGGAGGTCAACTTGATCAGAAGAGTCGTGGGAAGAAGTAGGTCTGGTACAGATGCTGTGTGAGCCAAGACCATCTGCTGAGCCTAATGACGTGTGCAGACACATAGGTACAGCACTCAGGTGAGGGGTGGAGTTCAGAATTCCAACCAGAAGGAAGGCTTCTTCCCGTGATGGGGTCAGGGTAAAGGTGAGGCTCAGAGCAGGGCTGGGGGTTAGGCCAGCACTGCCCTGAGGAATTCAGAGCACATCTATCAGAAGTGGAGTCACAACAGTCCCCTGCCAGTTCTGGGACTGGGTCTACCTAATGTCTGTCTTAGTATTTTAACAGTCCTGGTTTGGATAGGAAAGTATTGGCAGATTTTTCTCTAATTTTCAGAGCCAGGCCAGGTTTCATAGATGAGTGTGACCAGGGATTTCTTTATGGCTAGAGAGCTAAGTGCTCCTCAGGTCTGCCATTTAGAGAGCTCTACTCCAAACACCTAGTGCCCACCACATACAATAAGCTTGGCTTAATACCGGGGGAAGCATGAAGAAGTGTGAAGTGTAAACTGTAGCTCTCACCACCCAAATATAGTCTGGTTATGGAAACATGATCTAAATGTGTAAATAAGCAGCACAAAAGATAATTCAACAAAGGAGGAGATTTTGTAAGGCAGAAACATGATTTGTGTTCAAATGGATGTGCTGTAAGAATAGAGAGTTGGGAGTGATCACCATGGGTTGGGGGGGTCTAGAAAGAGGAGAGATCTAACTGGCTGGTCTTTGGCTAAGAGAAGCAGTGAATGCATGCCAGGGAGCATGCCAGGGAGGAACCGTGCAAGAGTGTGAAGGTAGGGAGTACAGGAGGCATTCTAGAAACAGTGAGTAGAAGCCGGGGCGCGGTGGCACACACTTATAATCCTAGCACTTTGGGAGGCTGAGTCAGGAGAATCGCAAGTTCAAAGCCAGCCTCAGCAACAGTGAGGAGCTAAGCAACTCAGTGAGACCCTGTCTCTACATAAAACACAGAATAGGGCTGGGGATGTGGCTCAGTGGTCGAGTGCCCCTGAGTTCAATCCCTGGTACCAAAAAAAGAAAAGAAAAGAAAAAAGAGTGAGTAGACCAGCCTTGTTAGATTTGAGTTCAGGAAGGTTAAAGTTGATGCTAAAGCCAGTGAGATAGTTGGAATCAAAATATAAAAGTGTTGGATTCTCATCTTTATCCCCTGGATACCAAGGAGTCATTAAAAGTTTTTTGCAGAGAAGTAGAAGAGTGACATGCCCAGAGGTTTGTTTTGTTTTGTTTTGTTTTGTTTTGGCTGTGCTGGGGATTGAACCTAGGGTCAGAGATGTTGTAGGAAGATAAATCTTATGGTAAATCTTTTCCCCTGCTCCTCTTCCTCCTCCTCCTTGTCAGTCTTATGGGGAAAAAGAGTGCTCAGGTAGACCAGATGTCTGTATTTGCTTCAGTGCTGCTAAAAGCAATAAATATTTCCTCTGTGGAAATGGCAGCAAGAACAGAAATAATGACTTGGATGCAAGAGGCATTTTGAAGGAAGGGAAAAATTAAGACTTGGTACTTTCTTGTCTGTGGAGGTAAAGATGAATCATCAAAGGTAATTGCACACTTTGGGAATTAAGTGACCAGAAGAATATTTTATGAACAGAAATGGAGGTGTTAAGATGAAGGATGAGATGGGTAGGTTTTTAGGAAAAGATAAGGAGTTCAGCTTTGGAAGATCATATTTCATGTTGTAGCAGGAAGTAGATATATATGACTGGAAATACGAGGGGGAACTCGGCCTGTGATAAACACATGGGAGCTGTCTGCATAGAAATGACAGCTTAAACTGTTTGAATGGATGATATCTTCCAAGAGAAGAGAGTCAAAATGTTGGCAATTCCAGCATTTTAAAAGAGGAAGTGGAGCCACTCAGGTATACAATGTGCAATCAGATATCAGGAGGAGAAGGTTACAGATTCACGTAAGACCAGATAAGAGCATCAAGAAGGAAGTTGTGGTCAGCAGCATCAGATGTTGCAGAGAAGTTAGGGAGAATAGGGGCTGAAAAAGCCATTGGGTTGGGCAATTAGGAAGTCATTTACCTTTAAGAACACAGGCCTATCCTGCACACATGTGCTGGGGGAGATGGAGTAAGAGGGAAGCATCAAAGAGAAGGGAACACGAACCACAGATTTACAGGTAAAAAGGAGAGTTAAGGGGCAACAGCACAGCGTTAGTCCTCTCACCCTCCAAGTTAGGAGAGTGTATGTACGCACACGAGAAGGCAGAAGGAAAAGATGAAGCTATTGATCCATTTAGCCACCCTTTGTCCAGTGCCTGCTAAGGACTTGGGACCAACGAACAACAGAAATGGAAAACTGCTGAGAAAGAGAGAACGGGGGAGGAAGCAGAGTTCAAGAGAGAGTGGGAGAATATGGATCATGAGACTAGGGGGCATTTGTAATGTTAGAAAGGAGAGACCTTTCCCCCCAAGGGACCAGGAACAGGGTGGAGGGTGGTTGTAGACTGAGGAATGTTTTGAAATCAAGAGAATAAAGGAGGAAAGCAAGGCTGCCCTTGGCCTCTGGGCAGAGTGGAAGGTGGGTCCTCTCCTGAAAGAGGGCAGACCAGTGGGGTGGGGGTGGGGCAAATAGGAAGCTGCGGCACAGCTGCTCGAGGTGAGGCTGGGGAGGGAACACAGCTCGGCATGGCGATGCAGGAGGTGTTGGTGTTTGTGGACAGCCACGTAGAAGATGGACGGTATTTGTTTCTTCTTTTACCTTTGAGGACTTATCCTTCTGCATCACTGTATTATTTTTCTTTAATACATTTCCTATGAATTTTTGTTTGTTTCCAATATCACCAAAATTGGAAGTTGTACAGCTATTCCGGAGTAACGGTCTTAAAGATTTCTGAGGTTACCTAAATTGTGGATATGTTGGTATGAAATCATAGTACTTTGTAGAGAAATCTATTGATATGTGAATTTAGCAGGAAAAGTGAGTGAATACAGCCCATGAATCATGCTACTGCCTCCTCCACAAAAGGCTGATGGGACGTCTTAGACTGCCCCAATGAAGATGTCCAATCAACTGTCAATTCAGGCAGTACTGCAGAATTCATTTAAGTTGACCAATATGCCAGGTGGTCACTGTGTCTCATCCAGAAGCCAGATGATCAAGAGTGGCCCTGCAGTGAGGCCTGGAGGGGACGTGTTTCCTCAAAACAGTAAATCTAACTATTAAGGTCTGTGGGCAGGATGACCTGATCATGTGAAGGAGCCAGGTGCAGGACGGTTACCTGGGCCACTAGACGTAGTCTTCCGCTTTACTAGGATGCAACCTTGTGAGAATGGAGGAAGAGGTAGTGCTTGTCACAAAGAATATTTATAAGAAATAAGTGGTGAACTAAGTCCTGATATCCTAATTCTGTGTCTGAATCTTGACTGTATGTCAAGATGTGTCTCCCAGTGGTGGCAGGTGGAGGGCTGGGCTCACTTGGTCCCACAAACTGAGTCCCAGAATGTGCTTCTGGCTGGACTAGATTCACATTTCCAAGCTGGTTTGGAAGCAGGAGAACAATGTCCTATGTGACCCAAGCCAGAACTCAAATGAATCTGTTGAGTTCACTCATGCAAGGGAGACTCAAATATTTGCTTTTCCTCTTCCTCCTTATAGGTATGGCCTCACATGTGCAAGTTTTCTCCCCTCACACCCTTCAATCAAGTGCCTTCTGTAGTGTGAAGAAACTGAAAGTCGAGCCGAGTTCCAACTGGGACATGACTGGGTACGGCTCCCACAGCAAAGTGTATAGCCAGAGCAAGAACATCCCGCCTTCTCAGCCAGCCACCACAACCGTCAGCACCTCCTTGCCAATCCCAAACCCAAGCCTACCGTACGAGCAGACCATCATCTTCCCAGGAAGCACCGGGCACATAGTTGTCACATCAGCAAGTAGCACTTGTGTCACGGGGCAAGTCCTCGGCGGACCACACAACCTAATGCGTCGGAGCACTGTGAGCCTTCTTGACACCTACCAAAAATGTGGACTCAAGCGCAAGAGTGAGGAGATCGAGAACACAAGCAGCGTGCAGATCATCGAAGAGCACCCACCCATGATTCAGAATAATGCCAGCGGGGCCACTGTAGCCACTGCCACCACGTCCACTGCCACCTCAAAAAACAGTGGCTCCAACAGTGAAGGAGATTATCAGCTGGTACAGCATGAAGTGCTGTGCTCCATGACCAACACCTACGAGGTCTTAGAGTTTCTGGGCCGAGGGACGTTTGGGCAAGTGGTCAAATGCTGGAAACGGGGCACCAATGAAATTGTGGCCATCAAGATTCTGAAGAACCACCCGTCCTATGCCCGACAGGGTCAGATTGAAGTGAGCATCCTGGCCCGGCTGAGCACGGAGAGCGCCGACGACTACAACTTCGTGCGGGCCTATGAGTGCTTCCAGCACAAGAACCACACGTGCTTGGTCTTTGAGATGTTGGAGCAGAACCTCTATGACTTTCTGAAGCAGAACAAGTTTAGCCCCTTGCCCCTCAAGTATATTCGCCCGGTCCTCCAGCAGGTGGCCACAGCCCTGATGAAACTCAAAAGCCTAGGTCTTATCCATGCTGACCTCAAACCAGAAAACATCATGCTGGTGGACCCATCCCGACAGCCATACAGAGTCAAGGTCATCGACTTCGGTTCAGCCAGTCACGTGTCCAAAGCCGTGTGCTCCACCTACCTGCAGTCCCGATACTACAGGTAAGACCATCTGCACTGAGACTGGGGTGCAGCAAGTCCAGTGGCACTCAGTGTGCAGTGGCAGTCACCCTGGGGGAGACAAAAGTATTTTCCAGCAGTTGCTGCCCTCAAATGACCTTAATGTGGTTGGGAAATTAGGACATGTGCACACCGAAATGAGAATGAGAAGCCATCTAAGCCAAGTGGGCCATGGAGCCACTTGGTCCCAATGTCAGAGTTGAAAAGGACCCTAGGGAGCTGGAGGGGGAGGGACCAGACAGCTGGAGGACAGAGCAGGACGTGCCGCTCAAAGGCACACTGGTGGTGGTGTGCCAGCCTCGTGCAGATCAGAGGATTTGTGAGTACTGAGAGGTGTGATTGAAAAGACAGGTTGGGACCAGGTTTGAGTGTCTCAAATGCCATACTAAGGAATTGTAGCTGTATCCCTAAACCTTGAACAAGCCTTGGAAACTCTGAACATAAAAGGGTAACAGGTTGAAAGTGATGTTTCACATAGAAGGTGGCTGGAGGGAAGGGAGACTGCAGTCCAGGGGTTGGTTGGCCCCTCCTATTATAGCAAGGCAACCTCAGGCAGCCAGGCATGCTGGAAGCTTTACAGTACCCTTCTTATAATAACAAAAAGCCTGAGGCTGGGTAATATTATTAAAAAAGAGGTTTATTTAGCTCACACTTTCAAAGGTGCAAGGGCATCAGCACGACTCTGGCCAAGGCATTGTGGCAGATGGTACCACAATGATGGGAATCATGTGGGAGAGAGAGATCACATGGCCAGACAGAAAGCTGGAGAGAAATTCAGGGTCAGACTCAGGCTTTTATAACAACTTGTTCTCCAGAGAACTACCTCAGGGGTCCAGGGATAACACCAGCAGTGACCTCCCATTAGGCTCCACCTCCTAAAGTTCCACTGCTTCCCATCATTGCCACACGGAGGACCTAGTTTCCAACACACGAATCCTGGGGAGACAAACCACATCCATACCCAAGAGGGAACACTCACAATCAGACAGCCACGCATTGACTTTGCTCCTAACGTGGGCCAGGCACAGAACTGTACCAGGATGCGGAGGAGGCCATTCCCAAGTCTCCAGCATGCGACTTCCCTATCCTGGCTGCACATCAGTCACCTGAGGAGCTTTTAAAGACAACCCAACTTGGGCCCAACTGAATGCACACCTCTAGGGTGGGGCCCCCCATGAAGGCTTTTCCCCAGCTTTCCTGGACCCCGGTGTGCACCAGGGCTGGGAACTGCTGCTGTGGTGGATAGAGACAGAGCACTGCTTGCTTTGGAGTCAGGAAACGCAGGGTTGGACCTGATCCCTCTGCTCACTGGGCACTGTGACATTGGCTGGCTGCCTGCTTTCTGTGCACCTTCATTTACTGACCCATGAACGGGGGTCCGATCACCATCCCCGTGGGCTTCTTGATGCCATTGCATGATGTAACAGTTTGCTGCTGCGGGTGATGGTCAGTCTGTGGGAGGTGTCCAGTGAGGAGTTGGTGGAGGTTTCTGGAAAGCAAGGGTCAGGTTTGTGGAACAGTGAGGGGCTGCACTTGAAATAACATTGAATAAGTAAGGCGTGGTGGAGCACACCTGTAATCCCAGCAACTAGAGAGGCTTAGGCAGAAGGATCACAAGTTCAAAGCCAGCCTCAGCAACTTAGCAAGGTCCTAAGCAACTCAGTGAGACCCTGTCTCAAAATAAAAAATAAAAAGGCTGTGGCTCAGTGGTTAAGTACCCCTGTGTTCAATAAAAAAAAAAAAAAGCAGCAGCCAGGCGCCGTGGCACATGCTTGTAATCCCAGCACTTGGGGAGGCTAAGACAGGAGAATCGTGAATTCAAAGCCAGCCTCAGCAACTCAATGAGACCCTGTCTCTAAATAAAATACAAAATAGGGCTGGGGATGTGGCTCAGTGGTCAAGTGCCCTTGAGTTTAATCCCTGGTACCAAAAAAAGAAAGAAAGAAAGGAAAGGAAAGAAATAATATTGAACAGTTCCACAGAGATGGAGATGGAGATTGGACTGAGCCACAGCTAAGAGGCTGACATGTCGGCTCTGACATCAGAGTCCCAGGGCTCCTGGCCACCTGAGGCCTTCTGCCCTCACCCAATGCTGGCTGTGCTTTCTCCATGCCTCCTCCAAGGCCACAGAGGGAAGGTGGGGTGGTGTCGACAGAGCTGACCTCCTGCCCAGTCCTGGGGCTGGCCACTCCTCCCCCTCCGTGTCCTCCCTGGTTTGACTGGCTTCTCACCTGGGCCCAGCCTGGCTGCGCACAGTGCTGTCTCCTCACCCCTGCTCCCTGCATCCCACCCCTCAGCTTGCTGCTGCCTCCCTCCTCCCTGTCTCCTTTCATTTTGATCCTGCCTCAAAACGGTTTGGGGTCTGAAGGCTTCTGCACCTGGCTGTGCCTCACTCCCCCGCGCTCCCTCAGGAGGGACTCCCTGAGTCGCAGCAGCTGTCATCCAGCCTCCCGAATCTGTCCCTCTCGGCCATTGCTTTCTCATGAATTCACACTTGAAGCTCCCCCACTTCAGGAGGCGTCTCTATGGCCTCTGCATGCTCGTGAGGGACCTGTCCATTCCTGCCAGCTCGGTCTCCCTCCACTCCACTCCTAAGCCCTGAACTCCCCTCCCGCTGCCCGCTGGGCACAGAGGAAAGAAGTGCACCCAGTGCTGGAGCCTCCTGGGGCCTGGGAGCAGGGAGAACCAGAACCTGGGGCGCCTCCTTGTGATTGAGGGAGGGGTGACACAGAAGGATGAGGGTGGTCTGGCCACGCTGCAGGGTCAGGTACCAGGCGCAGACAGCACGTGTTCTCTCTGGAGAGTGCCCACCCAGCTCTTATTTGAAAGGCAACTCTGTGTGGTCCTGGGTCACCAGCCCGCCCAAGGGTGACTGGTGCGGGGGCTAGCTCTCCTTGCAACAAACGGGAGGCTGCCGTTGTCACTTTATATTTAGGCTTGCAAATTCAGCACATCAAGGGCTATTTCTTCCCAGGTCTTGGCCTGAATTTAGGGTGAACTCTAGCCAAGTCAGGGGCCACTCGGGATTTTATTATTTAGTTAACCTGTGTTGCTACTAGTGGACAGAAACCAGCTTCACTAACGTTGGCTAAAAATTGAGCATGCAACGTACAAATGACTTCTGAAACCATATTTTACAGGCAGCATATCCTTGGAGCAAAACCTAATGGTCCAGGAAGCTGAATTTGGGGTCTTCAGTCTTTCCGTACTCGCTTCCTTGTCCCCCCACCCCACCCAGGACCTATGGTGGGACGTGAAGGCTGGTTTGCTGCCAGGCCTGGGCCACTCGTCCCTCCATGATGGGCACAGTCCATCCGACCTTTGCACCAGTGCCCTCTGAGAGCCCTCCCTTTGGGTGTGATAGCTTTAATCTGGGCAAGAGACCTCTTCCTCCTCATGGTCTTCATGGCCTTAAGGTCTTCCCTGTGGGTCAAGGGCACAATCAAGGTGAAAGGCAGCCCATCTTTCTTGCCTGAAATGACGTTTCATTTCCAAATTGGTCGCAGTGCTCTGTTTCTCCCCCAGGCCTTGTCTGAGCCCCGGAGTGGTTTGCTGCCACATGATCGATAGGAGCTTTTGAGGACAGTCTTTAGCTCTTTGTCTCTGCTTGTCCTGGCTATGTGGGACAGCAAACTCTAGGCCGCATTTGTCAGGTTGATTTTCCTGATTGCTTTGCCCCTGACTGCGGGGAGAATGAGCAAGAAGCACTCTGATCATCTCTTGCTGAAGCCCTGTCTGACAAGGAAGCTCTCAGGCTCCTCCTGAGAGAACACGTGTGTGGTTGAGCTACCTGGGACAGAGGCCTTGTCACATGCTGCAGTGGTCTCCTGGCAGAGCTTGTCAGATTGGGCCCCATTCCCCCAGTTGTCCCCTGTATCTGAATATTTCACTTCTAAAGAGATGAGAACTTACCTGCCACTTTACCACTTCAAATGGGACCACATTAAGTGTCTCGTCACATCATCCCCACCTGGTAGCACAGAAACCGTATGGGACAGAGGGTGCCTGTCCTCAGCCTAGGGGACGGGGAAGGAGGTGGTGGCCTGAGAGCCAGCTGTTTCCCCAGCTACTAGGTATTTGCTTGGCTGTGCTGTTGTGTTCAGTAAGGCCCGACCTTGAGCTTTTCAGAAAACACGATTGCTTTTTCAGGGTTTTTCATCTGATGCAGTTTCCCCCTTCCAACTTGACTTTCTTTCACCTTGAAGGTTGGTTTGTGATTAACTGTCAACTGTGCTGGTTCTCAAGCTTTATTGTCACCTGGAGAACTTGTTAAGAACATATTTCTGCCAGAAGCCTGTCCCAGAGCTAGCTACTGCTCCCTTCTCCAGGGGAGACCTCCTGCCCCGCCCCCCAAAGTTTCCAGGCTTCACTTCAGAGAGTGGCCTCTAGGAATTGGAGAGGAGCCAGTGCAGGGGGTCTTTGGACCTCAAGAAGCGCTGCTCCAGGGAAGAAGGGGTTTCCTGGGGCAGGGGGTCACCTTTCAGGGTTAGCACCCAAAGGAACGCAGGGCAGGTGATCCTGTTCACTTACTCACCTGGACGTCCCTGTCACTTCTTATTTAATCCTACATCCATGCCAGCCTGTTGAATCTATTGGTTTTTTGTTGTTATTTTTATTTTGAGCAAGCAATAAATTGGTGCTGGGATATTTCCACTCTCGATGTGACTAGTAAACTAAAACAAGACCAAATATGAAACTCAGAAGGAAAAAAAAAAAAAAAACACGAAAACATATGCCATTCGGCAAAGGATAATCAATGATTGAAATGTTAGAATTTTGTATAGAATTTTGAATAAAATGTAGAATATTCTTGTATAGACTTTTTGAGACATTTAGAACTATTACTTGTTCTCCCAAAAATAGGCATAAAAATTAGGACATCAAAAATGTCCAGTAATCTTTTTTTCAGTATAATTATCCCTTTTCAATGGGTTCTTATGAGTGCAGAGACTGTTGTCAAGTTGATTCTGTGGTGCATTAGGTAAGGGTGGACACTAATGACAACCAGTTGAGTTTGTCAGACCGTCACTGGGCAGCTTCGAGCGTCTGCAAGCAATGCCCTGGGTAAGGAAGGTGAGGCCTCACCTCTAATGTTGAGGGGTTAGCAGTTTCTTTGAGGAGATGAAAAGCAAACAAATCACCCAGAATATAATTCTGATGCTTTGAGATTGCAAGTGTCTGGTCACTCGACAGATCTTTGTTGCTACCCTGTTATACACCAGATGGGAGAAACAGTAGTGAGCATAACCAGTTCAAGAAATTCAAAGCCAATGAAAGAGTTGGCAAGATGCGTTCTCAGGAAGGTTTCCCAGAGCGAGAGCTATGGAAGGAAATGTGAGGTGGGGCCAGGGCGGGAGGAGTTCAGGGAGCCAGGGAGCACGGAATGAAAAGAGAAGAGGAGAGAGTGATGGGGAAGGGAGGGCGGGTGAAGGCTGCTGTTGGAAGGCAGTGGTTAGGTGAGCGGTCCCACAGTGCAGAGCTCAAGTCAAGCACTGGAGACTGGGTTTACTCAAAGTGGCTGTGATGGGAGCCATTGTAAGTTACTGAACAAAGGGTACTCTGCTGAAGTCAGCGACGGAATAATCTATTGAAATGGCAAAACAAACACACAAATAAAAACAACTGGTGGGAGACCCAGGCTAGGAGAGAAGTGTAATTATTCAGGAATAAAGGAAAGAGGCCCTGGATTGTGAGGGGGGAGCTCCCTACCCCAGGCCCCAGTAGTCTGGATATGGACACTTTAGTACTAAACTTTTCGAGTACTCTGATTGCAGAGTTGACTTAGGGAGAATAGCTTTTGCTTGTTTTGCTCTTTTGTGTCATAACTTTACTCTCTAAGACATAGTTCTGAAGCTGTGGCTTTCCAGGACCCGGTTTCAAATCCCAACACTGCTATACAGTATCAGAATCTGGAAGGAGAGCTAAGACCTTAGATCCAGCTGGGCTCAGAGGCACACACCTGTAATCCTAGCAACTCAGGAGGCTGAGGCAAGAGGATTGAAAGTTTGAGGCCAGCCTGACAACTGTCTCAATTTTTAGAAAAGGCTGGGGATATAGCTGAGGAGTAGAACACCCCCGGGTTCAATCCCCAGTACCACATACATACATACATACACACTAAAAACAAAATCTTAACTCCTGTAGCAGCCCATCCCAGCCAATGTCCCACTGAGTCATGATCACTAGAATGTCAGCTGTGACCCGGTCACACTTCACCATCTGGATCCCATTGTGACCGGGGCCTCTGTTCACTAGGTGGTCAGACAGAGCTATTGGTGCAGACTGTGGCCAGGGAGCAGTTTTCTCTCCTGCCTGTTGACCTTGGTCTCATTAGCACACCAGGAACCTTCATTGATCTCTCCATCAACAGAGAACAGAGCATATTCCAAAATGCCATGCTCTGGGCTGAAAATATAAGTCACTCCAGTAAGGGGCACAGCCTTATGAAGCCACAAACGGAAGTTGTTTCAAAAGTGGCACAGCTTGTGCAGATCAGAACAAAAAGTGACCAACTAGAAGTGGGTTTGATTGAAAAGAGGAACTCTGACAGTGGTTGCATCTCAAGCATTCATTTTTTAAAATTAATTCATCTCTGCTATGAAAAGAAACAACAAGAGCAGGTCCTAGTTCACCCTTGAAGATAGTAAGTGAAAAACACCTACCCCACTGACAACCTCATGACCGGGAATACTTTTTGGGTTAAACACTTTTAGGGTTGTAGCCTCTCTTCTGTGGAGAGGTGATGGGTAAGTTATCTTCAAATTTCCCTTAATCATCTCTGGGATCTTCAGCTATACAGTGAAATACGCAAAACTTTAATAATTGTGTGTTCATAATTATCTAATAATTTAATAAATATTAAATAATTAAAGTGGGAAACTCTACATGCATTTGAGTAGCTCTCCGGCCAGGTGCCGCAGCCGCCTGCTCTTGCATACATACTCAGGGAACGCAGTTTGAAGGGCATGCGTGATGTGCAGACATAGATGTGCCTGTGAGAGACTTGATAACAGAAAAGCTGACACTTTGCTCCCCGCATGGAGGTGCTGAGGTGCATAGGTGCCCACCTGCAGAGGCAGATTCAGAGCACAAGCACATGCACAGGTGCAAGACACACATGCACACGTGCAAAGACAGCAGACTGCCATGCCCCTCCTCAGATCACATGAACCTGCCCAAGCATCCCCACAGACCTGGGGCCCGGGCACAGAGTGTCAGCACCCTGGAAACCTGCCCCGACCTTTTGCCTTGCTTGGGGCTGCCGATGATGTCTCTGAACCTGAAGACAATGGGCCCAGAACCATGCAGGCTTAAGATGCAAACCAGGCATCTTCAAAATAGGTTCCAAGGACCCTCCCACTCCAGAATCATCTGGGACGCTTGCTAGAAATGGAGACTCCTGCACTGCCAAACGGACAGATGGGCAGGTGCCCCTGGGGGTGGGGCAGATATGGACCTCCACAATAAGAACACTCTTGGGGCTGTGGGTATAGCCCAGGTAGAGCGCTTGCCTGGCATGTGTGAGGCACTGGGTTTGATTCTCAGCACCACATATAAATAAATAAAAGTCCATCAACAACTAAAAAATATTTAAAAACTCTCTTTCTCTCTCTCTCTCTCTCTCTCTGTAGTGGTGGGGATCAAACCCAGGGCCTCAAAGATGCTAGGCAAGCATTCTGCCATTGAGCTCCATCCCCCATCCAAACCAAATTCTTTTCTTTTTAAAGCCAGTTTATTGAGATTAATATACAGAACATTGTTCACATTCAACATCTACAACTTGTCAAGTTTGTAGATAAGTTTACGCCTGTGAAACTACCACAGTCTGTGCCATAAACACACTCATCACCTTCCAAGTTTCCTCCCACCCCACTTTGATCATTATTGCTGTTACTGTTATCATTGTCACCGTCCCCCTCCTTTGGGAACTGTTCCTTAAATGGCTAGGGCTCTACAGTCTGATCTCACAGAGAGCATGCTGCCTTCCTCACCAAGATGGAATGAGGCCATGTGCAGGGACACCCTGGCCTCGAGCTGTTGATCTTTCATCTGAGTGGCTGATAACCCCTCTAGGTGCCCATTTGTTAGATGACTGTGGTCAAACCCCTTCGGCCCCAGTGGTAATGACAATGGAGATACAAAAATAGTTGGTGAGCATGCTGGGAGGGTCACATGAGCTGGCAAACTGGCAAGGGCTGGGTGGGTTCAGGGGAGGCTGAGTTGTGTGGCAATGAGAAAGCAGATGCTCAGAGTCATGTATGTGACTTCTGCATGATTCACACTAGACCAGGCACCTGCTGCTGAGCAGCTCCTGACCTTGTCTGTAGCCACAGCTGGTTTGGGGCTACAATTCTCATTTGTGCTTTGCACAAGTAATGTTTTGAATTCCAAAGATGTGCTAGATGCTGTGTTTTGTGCTGAGGTTTCAGGACATGATGGGAGTGTCCTCAGCTATGCAGGGTCTGCCCCAGCCCATAAATGGAATGAGCTGTCCCTGGTAGCCAGGGCTGGCTGTGCCAGGTTTCCCTGCCCTGGTGAACAGGGAGAGCATGCATCTCCCTTGAGCCATTTTATCCATTCTCCCTGGCTTTGAGGCCACTGAATGCTGTAAGTCCCCAGTGCCCTTTCCCTGGGGCAGGTCTGGGCATCACAGCCAGTGCAGATCAGGTTGCCCTGCCCCCTCCCTCACCAGGCTCTGAGCTACCACTGCTGGCAGGTGTGGGGCAAGCCTGGAGTGCCCTTTCTCCTCTCTGCTCCCGTCAGCTGCCAGCCTGTGTGGGATCTTTAGGAGGTCAGCAGAGGCAAGTGAACCCACAGCCAGTGCTGGATGTGGGATCGGGCTCTTGGTCCGCGTATCTGGCTGGGCAAGTGGAGATGGTGATGTTATGGCTCAGGGGTCTTAGTTTGTTTTTCCCCCAAAGCGGAGTCTGGGGCAAGGTCTTGAGTGCAAGGCAGCCTATTTGGGAGATGATGCCAGGGAGCAGGAGAGGAGAGGAGGGTGATAGTGAAGACAGTAAGTGCCATTCTTGGGCCTCTGTCACCCCTCTAGGAGCCTGCAAAAAAAAAAAAAGCCTCTTAAAGCTGGACTTGGGAAGGACAGGAGGCTGGAGCTATGGCCCCAGGGGCCAAGGGTTGCCCTTGAGGGCTGTAACTCACCTGTTCCTTTTTTGGGGCGAGTTTATGTGGTGACTGAGTGCGCTTGAGCAGGTCAGGGCATCTCTGAGGCAGGAGAGCCACGCGAGCTGTAGCACAGGACTGCTGCCATGGTGTCACTGAGCCCGAGGGAGTGTGCCCACCCTGGCGTGGGCTGCAGCAGTACGCCTGGGCATCACTGTCCTCCCCACAACCACACGTGTGGCCTTGTAAATGGAAAGTGGATGAAGGGAAAATGCCTTTGCAGGCAAAGTTCAGAACCGTAGGTAAGAATTCGGAGTTGAGCTCTGCATCTTGTTTTCTGAGGAGCTGGCAATCTGAGGTAAAGAGAATGACTTTTGCTTCTTCTCCACGGTCCCCTTTAGCTGGCTAGCTGCCTGCCAGGCGGGGGTGAGGCCGGGCTCCTAGATGGAATACTAAGAGGGGACCCTGAGTATCAGAGAAGCAGCAGAGGCCGCGGAGCACAGCCGCTCTCCTTGGCTGATTTCTGTCCTTGCCTAATGGATGTGGTAGCTCCTGCTCCCACGACTGCCTCGTAGAAAAAGCAGGTGCCTAACTAACTGAATGAGTGACCGAATGAAGGAGCCCACAGCCTGACGTGCTTCACGGCTCCCCTCACGCCGTCACATACCAGAAACCATGCCCACTCCTTGGTTATCCCCAGATGGGTCCTACTGTCGTTAACTAAATCTTGAGTCTGCGGCAGCCAAAGCCCTAGACCAGAGGCACCCCACGGCAGCACCCTGGGGAGCGTACACACGCCACCCAAAGCATGTCTTCCTAGCTCGTCACTCCACACGTGAGATTTCAGTTTAAAACCTGAAGACAACTGACTCAGCTTCTAGCAGACAGTTCCCTGAAGCCAGCCAGCATCCGTCTTGTCCCATGTCACCTGCACAGAAAATCAGAAGTGACCGCCCAGCGCACAGAAAGGCTGATCACAGCGAGGCCCAACTGTCTCCCCTTGGGAGCTGCAGGTGGCCGCAGGCTCTGGGCCCACGGCTTCTTGTCGGCTTCTCTGGCTCTGAGGCTTCGTGGACGTGCTGCTCCTGTGCACTCTGACTGAATGAGTGAAGAGAGAACAAAGCTCAGCCTAGACCGCCAGTGTGCTTGTGTCAACTGTCACATTGGGTGTCTCTGCTGTTGTCACAGCCACTCTCTGTGCTGTCGTCACCCTGTGCATCCAACAGGCCTGAGACGGGCCTCCAGGTCTGTCGCTTCATAGCTCAGCTACTAGAACACGTCACCCGAGGCGCGTCATCAATTTCTCCGAAGAAGAGAAACTGAGAGTAGTCCATGAGGTTGTCACAGGACTGAATGAGACAGCTGCCCAGTGTGACTCCCTCTGCCCTGCCTGACACCTGATGGCACCATGTCAGTGACACAAGGTCCCCCCAGGTTACGGCCTCTGTGGACTATGGCAGGCAGGGACCAGGTCTGACGTCACCATGAGCCATTTTCAAGCCCAGCAGCTCAGCTCAGCATTCCTGAGCTTTTGGGGGTTGTGCGTCATGTCCCCTTCATCTTGGTGGACACACGAGGCCCAGGTCTGTAGGACTCACTCAGGAGACCCCCGGGAGCAAGCACCTGAGTGTCAGGAGCCAATATCGTTAGCAGGTTTCCTCCTGGTGTCAGGAACTGGCGAAGTCCAGTGCGATGAGGAACAGGACAGAGGCATGAGTTGGGAGGGTGGGGACAGAACTTGGTTGGCGTGGGTGAGAAGTGGCACACCGTTCCTGACCTGAGGGTATGGGCCACATTGCCATGCCACTGCTACTGCTGCTGCACCTGCAGTGACACTGGATATCCTATGGCCTGTAACCAGATGCAGCAGCCAGGGGACAGTGGTGGAAGCCTAGGACATTAGGCTTCATTTGACACCAGTACTGACACCAAGTCCCAGCACTGCTGACATCCCAAGGGTCAAGAGCCAAGACCAGAGTGATGCCAAAAACCCTGCTCAGAGTCCCCTGAAGGCTCTGTGTGTGTGTGTGTGTGTGTGTGTGTGTGTGTTGGCATGTGGGGTGTGCATATGTTGGTGTGTCTCTAGTAACGGCAGGTGGGCAGCTCCATGGCGTGTCTGTATCTGGAGCCCCGTCCTTAGGAAGAGTCTCCAGGGGCAGCCTTGCTTGGGTAGAGCGGGCCATGAACATAAAGTTCTGCAACCAAAACTTGAGGTACAAATTGTTGATGCCACTTTACTTCCACTGATCTCTGGTGCAGGATTTCCAGTCCTCTTCTTTTTATAAATTAGAACTTATATTGGCAAATAAAAAGGCAGCAAGTATGAACCCCCAAAATATAAACAGATCCAGTGCCCAGAGAGTCGGAGGACGTTCACACTAGTGAGAGCCAGCCAGCTACCCTGAGTAGCCATGGGGACCGGAGGGTGGCGCCGTCTGCAGTCTGAGCAGGGCAGTGTTAACACACTCAACAAAAGAATGTTTCATTTTAGGGCTGGGATTGTAGCTCAGCGGTAGAGCGCTTGCCTCGCATGCGTGAGGCCCTGGGTTCGATCCTCAGCACCACATACAAAGCAATAAAATAAAGACATTGTGTCCATCTACAACTAAAAAAATATTTAAAAAAAAAAAAAAAAAAAAGAATGTTTCATTTTAAAATGATATTTTTAAAATTTAAATTTACAATTGCTTTACCCGTAAAGACCTCTAAAGGAAACTGTTGACAGTTTTAAACCATGAGCCTTACGGTGCCTGGTTCTTCCTGTGTTTGTTGTGTTGTGTTGGGTAAGAGAGCTCGTTCATCCTGTCACAGAATGGTCAGGAGGCGGTAGCAATCATTTCTGGAAATGGCTGGGCAGGGGACCTATGGGAATAAACAGCTGCCGGTGACGGAAGCCCTGACGGCCTGAGCTTCTTGATGTGCTGGCTGCGTGGAGGTCCCAGGCTCGTCCTCTCAGAGGGAAGGACAGTGGCCCAAAGAGGCAGCAAAGTGGAGAACTCACTGCTGAAATGCCAAGACTCGAAGTCCAGAAGGCAGACGCAGCGTGAGTGGCATCTGTCCAGGCAGCCTCGCTGCACCCACAGTTGCACCCTTGGTTCTTGACACTGCCATGGCGTGGCCTGCCTACCCATGCGTGTGGATGTCATTTTCCCTACATTAGTTTTCCTCAGACCAGCTGTTCCTGCAGCAGGCTTTCCTTCAGGGGATTTTCATACTTGCTATGAGAAGTAGCCAGTTCTGCAGGGAAGGTCTTTTGTCCCCGCTACAGAGAAAGCACCTGCCACCCGTCTTGGACGTGGGGGGTGGACTTGTCCACACCCTCAGTGCTAGGCCTTGGAGAGTGACCCCAGCAGCTCCGACTGGGCCGTGCATCCTAGTACCTGGCTGTGGCTACAGCCACAAGTGGGCACAGGGCCAGGTTCCTCCCCTTCCTTCCTCACTGATGGGGGCTTCCGCTTGTTTCCTTGGGAGAAACAAGAGGGTCAACAATACACAGATGTCATCCCACTGTGTGCTCTGCAGCTCAGAGTGGCCAGTTGAAGATGCTAGCCTTCTGTGACACTCCTGGAAGTGGGCATTCCCTGTGTTTGCCACATGAAACCAGCTCCTGGCCACACCACATCGTTGACAGAGCCAGTCCCCCAGCAGCCTGCTGCCCCTTGGGCAGCCCACATTAGTCTGAGCAACGTGGGGATTGACTGTCCCTGTTTCCACCTCCCTTCTCTCCCAGCATTGCCCAGAGCTGGCTCTCTGGCTCTGTACTCATTTGTCCCTGCCCCAGCTCCCCGGTCCAGATCTCTCCCTGGGACAGGGAGTCCCAGCAGGTCTGCCCCTCCCTGCCCCCCATGTGGTTCTCCAGCCCACAGGTTCCTTAATATAGGATGCCCTCCCCACCCTCGCCACCCAGGCCCTGCTCCAGCCCTGCCCTACTCTGTACATGAAACTCGAGTGCCAAATTCTCCATAACCAGAAGAACTTTCTCCTTCCTCTCCACATTTGGCATTTCACGGTGTTTGCTTCACTAGTCATTCATTCATCCATCCATCTGATCCCCAAAGTCACTGTACACTTCCTCGGCCAGTTTCTGCCCTTGGACCCTGAGAGGGAACCAAGGTTAAGCGTCTCCACCAACTGTACAGAGAGTGTAAGCAGCTCATCTGGGGGAAGGCGTGGAGATGGAGAGCTGGGTCCTGGCATCCCACCAGCTGTCACTTGGGATGGATCTCCCACCTCCCTAATACCAGGCCTCTGCAGCTCACTGGTTGAGAGAGGTGACATTCCCCATGAGGCTCCCAGAACTGGAGAGACCTGTGGTTGGAAGCGTGTTTAGCTTCTTGGCCCTCCATGTCTTGCCCAAAGTTAACACTACAAACCTCTTACTCCTGACCACAGCCTGTCTGTTCCTGGCTTTTCCTTTTTCTTCTCTACCTTTTTGTGTTCCCAAGATTCTCCCAGACTGACCCAGGTGGACACATCAGCAGCAGGTGTCCCAGTGAGACACAGACTCCAGGGAACACAGCGAGGAGAAATCTCAGCTTCCAGAATGTTGCCTGGCAGGTGCTTTACTGACCTGTGTCAGGCTGCCCCTGCAAGGAATGCCCCCGGTGTCTCTCAGTCTGAGGTCGTGGGGATCCAAATAAGGTTGCTGCAGGCTCTGAGAGAAACAGTAAGACAGGAGGCAGACAGGAACGTGCCGCCTGCAATTGTCCCTGCCCCTTCTGTTCCCATCCCTTGCTGTGACTTGGGGTTCTGCCTTACTTCTTTGCTGTCTGTGTCTTACTCGGCAGGTGATTTTGAACACGTACTGTGTGCACGCAGGAGGCTCTGCCCCAGGGGGCACAATTGTGCCAGGCTGGGCCATGTGCTGCGGCCTCAGCCACATTCTCTCTTCTGAGCACACCCCATTCACCAAGAGCTTCAGGACCATGCAGACCCCAGAAAAGGCCTGAGTCTTGAGTCAGCCACTGTCGCTCTGCCATGGAAGCAGGGGGAATTGAGAAGAAAGGTCATTTACAGGTAGACAGACAGAGGTGGGAGGCTAACTGGAATAAAGTTCAAGTGCACACAGGAAGCAGCCAGTCACAAACCCAGGAGCAGAGTTCTGCTCGAACTGAACATAGTTTGTATTTGGCCAGGCCTGTGGCTGTGGTGTGACTCACATCTTTAGTGATTCCAGGAACAGCGCTGTGTGACCATCACATTAACTTTGAGGGCAATGCTTATAGCCTTCTTGTCTCTTCTGCACAGGGCACAGTGCACAGGGCCCTGGGTCGCCCTCATGCTAGGGACCAAGTCAAGAGCACAGCCTCCATGCTCCACTCTGTCCTGACAGTTCCCACTTCCTGAAGAGTGCTGGGCCGTGGGGTGCAGAGCAGGGCAGCCTCCAGCCCCTCAGCATAGCCTTGACTCGCACAGCCCCAGGATGCAGTTAAGGGCCTGCTCCCCCCTCCCCCACCCCACACAAACAGGCTGCCTGTCCTCTAGAGAATGCCACCCAGGGTTTGTTTTCTTGTCACGTTGGGAAGCGCATGCTTTCTCTGCAGGGGTGTTGTGGGGTCTGAGCATTATTGCTGGGTTCCGTCTCTGACCACAAGAAGGTCATCAGTGTCACTGGACAGAGCAGCCCCCAGACCCACCAGATTCACCAGCTCTTATCAGAGGCTGAGGCAGGCTGCCACACTGTGATCCCAGGGTGCCTTCACCACACTCTGGTGCCTGCTATACGCACCCCAAAGCGTCTGCTCACCAGCCTGGCTTCAGCTGCCCCTTTAAGAGTGTCCACAGGTTGGGTGCAGGTGACTGCCAGAGCAGGCAGAGAGCTGTTGTTCTGTATTATTGCTCCATGTGCCATATGTGTCGTTTAGTGATGGGAGAGGTCAGGGGGCCCATCCCAGCTCATGATCCTGCCCGCTTTGCCTTCTAATGGCAGGTGAGCCAAGGTGCTTCCTCTGGACAAAATTTAACTTGTTGCCCTGTCTGAGGCTACAGGAGGAAGGCACATGTGGCCTGAGCATGGTCATGGTCCCCAGGTGCTAAAGAGGAAGCAGGGAAGGACTTGTACATATTCATGTTACCCTCTTTCATCTAGCAAGCAAGACTCACCACGCTTAAATACTTTCAATTTTGCCTGCACAGCATGAGAATTGCTGGGTTTGTCTTGCGACCAAAATTGAACATTTCTGAGGAAACATGACGACGTTACCTTTCGGCTGGTAGGAGAGCAGTTCTTAGGCAGGAGACATGCTCCCCGCAGCCCCTGGGAAATGAGATACTGCCCTGCGCTGGCAGGGAGGTGGAGAGTCCTGCTTCTGGGGTTCTCCCTCTCCAGGTTCCTGCTCTGTGCATGAGGAGAGGCAGCGGGCCCTGCAGAAGGCAGGCCATTGGGATCGTGGTGAGCCAACGGCTTAGCACAGTGCGTGGCTTATGCGCTTCCTGTTTGCCCTGCCCACTCCTCCAGGCCTTCCTCGGTTTCAGTTCTCTTTCTTCAGCCACTCTACCCTCCACGTGTTTCTACCTTCTCTTCTAGAAATTCTTGCTGCATTTAAAATCTGGATTGGATGCCTCCTCGCGTTTGATAATACTTGCAGACAGTCTGTTTGATAGTTGTGTCTTGGGCGTTGGTCCTGGGCAGCCAGCTAGACTGTCAATGTCCTGGGTATCTGTTCTATTTTGGTGATTATCATAGTTTCTGTACTCCATAAGGGGCAGGAGTGGAGATTTGAGATTTCTACAAGGCGTGTTAAGGGAAAAGTCTCAAATAAATCTCCTAAGCCTTTCATGAGTTGCAAAGGTCAGCATTAATGAAAATCATTTCAGGAATTTTTTTTCAAAAATTGTATTAAAAATAACTTGAAAATTTTTTCTTAGTTGTAGATAGACACAATACTTTGTTTTATTTATTCATATGATGCTGAGGATCAAACCCAGTGCCTCACACTTGCTAGGCAAGCGTTCTACCACTGAGCTACAATCCGAGCCCCTTAAAATAGCCTTTTGAGGAAGTATTGTATATTGCTGGTCGGAATGTAAACTGGCACAACCACTGTGGAAAACAGCTTGG
Organism: Geosciurus inauris; assembly: GCA_004024805.1. Taxonomy (NCBI): domain Eukaryota; kingdom Metazoa; phylum Chordata; class Mammalia; order Rodentia; family Sciuridae; genus Geosciurus; species Geosciurus inauris. The sequence goes on from PVHX01003970.1 coordinate 47,688, forward strand.
CAGTGTCTGAAAAAGTTAAACAGAATTACAATATGATCCCCCAAATTCCATTCCTAAGTATACACCCCAAAGAACTGAAAACAGATATTCAGATACTTGCAAATACACATTTATGGCAACACTGTTTACAATACCCAAAAGCTGGAAGCAACCCAAATGTCCACCCATGGATAACTGCAGAAACAAATTGTGGCAAATCCATGCAATGGAATATTATTCTTCCACAAAAAAGGAATGATGCACTGATGTATGCCACAACATGGGTGCACATCCAACATATCCCATTTAATGCAAGAGGCCAGACACAAAAGGTCACATGTGGTTTGCCACTGTATGAAATGTCCAGACTAGCTAAATCCAGAGAGACAGAGCACATTGGTGGTTGCCAAGGTCTCAGAAGAGGGGTGAGTGGGGAGGTACTGCCTAGTGGGTAAGGGGTTTTACTTCCAAGGGAGGAAAGTGCCTGGGACTAGATAGAGGTGGTGGTTGGCCCAATATTGTGGCTATACTAAATGTCCTGAGCTGTCCATCCTCAAATGGCTAATTTTGTGGCATGTGGATTTCACCTCATTAAATTATTCTTTAAACAGAAAAAGAAAAAAGTATTTTTTCAGGCTGAGAAATTGGAATGGGATGAGATTATACCAGGAACTGGGATTTAAGTGCTTTGGGGTTTATTTGTACATGGGACCTAAAATTACTGGAAATGCCAGCTGGAATGTGGATATCTTAGGGCTGATTTTAAACCCTTACAAAAGCACATTTTCAAAGACCATGTATCCCTTTCCTGCACGGGGCTGAAACGCTAAGGTGAGTGTTTTGGTTTTCCTTGACTCCAGGAGTGAAGGCACCGCTTCCCCTGGCGCTCTCCATCCCCTGAGCAAAGGCTGGCATTGCCCTGAAATCAAGGCCCAGCCAGTCAGGGATTCCAAAAGCCAGGCTGCCACCTCTGAGGTCACACAATCTTGGCGGGATGGGGGGGCATGAGATTCTAGTGTCCCTATTCTAGTTGGCAAGCCTAAAATGAAATTCCACTTCTGCCACTTCCTCTGATCCCTGCACGGGTAATCACACTGTCTTAGGAAAGTCTGAGGATCAGGCCTGGCCCCCGCCAGGGAAGTTGTGTCACCTGCCCGTGCCGACGCCTGAGAGAGTCGGGCACTCCTCTCCGTCCCTGTTGGATCTTCCCCTTCCCCTTTCGCCCTCCTTTCACTTGGGTCCCTTTCTTTTAAAGGATGTGCAGAGGACCTGGGTTCTATTTATTTTTGCGTCAACTGTCTTTCATAAACAAAGAAGATTCTTTTTTCTCCTCCCATGCCTGCGTGCCACACGGTAATCATATGTCATCCTCATGGGCCTGCCTATGAGAAGGAAGTAGGCCCAGCACCCCTTGTGTGCTCTCAGCAAGCCAGCCAAGGCCAGCACGGTCCAGCGCTGTCCAGGAGCTTCCTTTTGCCTTGCTGTCCCTCAGACTATTTGGCTGAAATATTCTTCAGATATCTTCTCTTCCCCAAAGCCCCAAAATGTGTCTTGCGCTTTCCCAGATCCTGAATTGCTAGCTCTTTTCTTTCCCCATCATCTAGGAAGCATTTTTGTGGACACAGTCTAAACAAGGCCATGAGCCATGATGAATCAGAATGAGGCCCTCCCTCTGGGAGCATCCAGGAGGGAAAATGAGAAATGGCTGTGACCGGAGCTAAGCTGGGTTGAGTGGAACACAATGTCATTAAACCTTGTTGTTGTGGCCATTTTATTCCCCAGACATACCTCTTCCATAATTTGGGGTAGTTTGTGTCCAAAACCTTGTTGGCGGGGTGCATTTGTGGCTGTCTGTAAATCTCCCTGTGTTCTCCTCTCCAGTGGAAGTTCCTTCTGGAAGGACTGGTTTTGACAAACTTTTTGTCCTGTCTTTCCATGGAACAACCCTGATATGTCGCGATTCTCGGCTCTCCCCTGGCCTCCAGAAAGCCTCTGCAGCATCCTCGGGCTTGCGTGTCCCGTTCTGTGCGGTGAGTTCAGATGCTCCCTCCTGTGGAGCGCGGGGCAGGTGCCTGGGCTGGCTGCTCAGCCCGCTGCATTGTGGGGGCCTGGTGAGCCCCCTGCAAGGCTGCCCGCTAGCTGGTGATGAAAGGTGGCTAGGGCAGTTTTACTTAGGTCTTCCCTCCACTGAACTGCCTGCTGGGATGGTCACTTTGATGACGAGGACTGTGGCTCCTGAGGCCCAGGCTGCAAACAGTCTCCCCATCTAATGATAGAACACATATGGCTGCTGGCGGTGGGAGACAGTATGAATATTAATAAACTATATTTCATTTTTATTACTTTTTCATTAGGTTTTCATGGCGATGGTGTTTGTGAGTGAAGTCCATGCACTGAGCTATTGACGGGCGTTTTGTTTTCTTGACAAAATGGCAAACCTCACAGTCAGAGGCGAGGGCATGATTAGGAGCAGCTCGCTGGGAGAAATGCCAATGAGCATCAGCAGGCCATATACAACGGGAGCCTGGGAGTTGATATTTTCACTGCTGTCTAAGGCGGACACCTACCAGCGTTTCAGCAGTTTTGCAGGATGTTTCCTGTATGACGATTCCTTTTTTTTATTTTAATGTGCGGGTGTGACTGTTAGGCTGTCCTGCCCCTCCCTGCTAGTGGTTCCGGTCACTCCCATCCTGGGTTGACATGCCCAGCCTGGTCCTCCTCCCCACCCGCTCCTCGCCTCCAGCTCCCATCCTCCTAGGTCCTCTGCTCACCCGACATCTTTTTTCCTTTTTTTTTTTTTTTAAATTAATGGACACAATGTCTTTATTTTATTGCTTTATATGTGATGCCGAGGATCGAACCCAGGGCCTCACTCATGCAAGGCAAGCGCTCTACCGCTGAGCTACAATCCCAGCCCTCACCCAACATCTTTCTACCAAACCAAAGCAGACACTCTTTGCCCCTTCTGTCACATCATACTGTCCATCTCTATTTCTGTGTGACTGTGGACACTACTAGGTGTACAGGAATGATAGGGCCACCCCAAAGTGGTAGACTTGTTCAAATCACTGTGCCCTGGCGCAGGGCAAGGACACTTTGAAACCCAGGTGGACAAGCATGGAGTTGCTGTGTGCCTCTGTCCTGCCTCGGGAGAGGACACCCTGTCAGGGCTCTCAGCCCCTTTTGCTGGCATGCGTCATGATGAATCCACGTTGTCTTTGTGGGTAGTAGGCGGTGTCCCTCCCTGTGCTAGGTGACGGCACCTCTTTCTCAGACTGCACACTTGTGGAACATGTGAGGACATGTGTGTCTCTGGCAGAGCAGAGCATGACATTGTGTGAGAGTTGGGGGGGGTGAACTTGAACTTATTACATCTGTTTCGTGAGATACAAAGATCAAATGAATTTTTGCTATCTCTAAATGTGCCTATTTCATCCAGGTCAAATGAGAAACTCTAAGTACTGAGAAATGCAGCCCTCGCAAACCTAAACATTCTTGACTCTTTATTGATTAGAGAAAAGTATTTTCCTGCTTTTTCGGATCCAGGTTTTTTCTCGGTTTAGAATTAATTATTTTAAGGAAAGACTGCATTCGTCATGCACACAGAAGTAGCTTGTTTTGGAGTTGGATGATCACTCCTTTTCTGTATTCAGTTTGCAGTAAGCCTTTCTTGAGTGCCTACTGTGTGCTGGACACTGTCCCTTTGTCCTCTGGTCAATGGTGTATTTACATGTGCTTACACGAGTCACACACTGAGAACAAACATTCCACATGGACAAGTTTTCCAAGTGACTGAAACTTATCTGTTTCAATGCCATACTTTAAACATTCTCATTTTTCTGGACAGAAATTTAACAAGGCAATGTGAGCTTCTGCTACAGAGGAGTGGACCGAGGAGAAAGGCGTTGATCATACACACATGCCAACAGCCAGGGCCTCAGCTCTTCCTCCAGACAGCCATTAGCATCCTCACTTGCAGATGAGAAAATTGAATCTCAGAAAAGTGGTGGCCAAGTGACATGAGAATTGTAGGCAGTGCCACCCATCTTGAAGCAGATACGTGTGCCCTTGCCATTAAGCAAGGCTCCCTTCCAGCTGAATCTCTTCCTGATCCTAAGGGTTGTGGTTATGCATCTAGGGAAATATATTCAAACACAGAGAGCACACCTATGTGTTCCACTGAGATGTGTGATTCTCTGTGCTCCAAAACTAAAAGGCTCCTGGCATCTGTATTCATAGAGCTGCCATTTGTGAAGTGCCTGTTATGTGCCAGGAGCCTCACATGCATCATCTCTGCTCCCTGAGACTCGAACAGAGGTGGCATCCTTGTTTTATAGGTGAGGAGATAAGCCTGAAGAGGTTAAGTAGATTGCCCCCTGTCCCATAACCTTCCCAAGAGACAGAGCCAAGCCTCCCAGCCTATAAGCGGTGAGGGTCCCCGAGCTGTTGGCCTCTGCTCTTCTCAGGGTTCAGGCGTCCCTGCTCACTATTGTCATAGTGCCAGCCCTCTGCCAGTGGCACTCTCCCTTTTCAGCGTCATGTCCCCATCTCTTCATGACTGCAGAACCAAGTCACCAAACTGGCAGGTAAATGGAAAAATACTGGTATAGGAGCCTGGGCTCTAGCCTCAAGCTGAGCTTATGACCTTGGGCAAGTCCTTGGCTTCTGGAATTTAGAGCCATCAGCCCTTTGGCCTGCCTTCCTTTCCCATGGGGCTGGGCATTTACCACAAATGTGTAAGGATCTAAATATGCTCCGTCCCAACATCTTGTAGGCAAGTCATGCTGAACACATATGCGCATAGTTTTATCTGAGGCATTTGATGCTACTGTGATTAATACATTGGAAATTATACTTGACTACTGGGGCCTTTTGGTATTTCCTATTTCTCCATTGGAAGATAATGAAAGCATTGTCCCTGTCATGTAAATCTAACTGTCCCTCCTTTCTACACACAAGGACAGAGTTCCACTTGGTGTTGGGAGCCACAGTCCCCTCAGTCTGCATCACAGGAAGAGCACCCTGAGGAGGATCAGGTAGCATAGTCTAGGACACAGACGCAGGCAAGGTGTGTGGAGCCAGCTCCACGGTTTCGCCCTTGAGCAGCAGCTCGGCCATGCAGAGGGCTCCCAGGCCCCAGGGCCACATGCATGAGCTCAGCCCATGGGTTTCATGATATCTGTATTTTTTAAATTTTATTTTATTTATTTAATTTTTGGTGATCAAAGGCCTTTTTACTGGATTTTGTTCTGGGCCATCACTGGTGCCAAATATACATATATTTATCTCTTCAAAAAAGAAAATCTTATTCCAGGTATGTCATAAGAAATTGTACCAGGTTGTTCATTTTCTTTAAGAACTGGCTTATTTAAAAAATAAAATCTGCCAGTATACTGTCTGCATGCAGAAATGTATGTGGTTATATTAAAAACTTTACCTTTCTTAAATCTTATTTTATTTATTTATTTATTTGTTTTGGTACCGGGGATTGAACTCAGGGGCACTCGACCACTGAGCCACATCCGCAGCCCTATTTTGTGTTTTATGTAGAGACAGGGTCTCACTGAGTTGCTTAGCGCCTCCCCATTGCTGAGGCTGGCTTTGAACTCGCGATTCTCCTGTCTCAGCCTCCCTAAGGGCTGGGATTAACGGTGTGAGTCACTATGCCCAGCTAAATTTTATTTTTAAACATATAATTTTTAAAAATCCACTGTCTTTATATATCCTGGTTTTAAATTTAATGCCTTCCTTCAAGGGAGAAATTTGTGTATTAAATAGTACACTTCTAGTCCCTCCAAAAAGTCTGTTTTTTTTTCTTATGACATAATCTTTCATTCATTATTTATTTTTAAAGTATGAATACAATCCTGTGCTTGCCAGAGCACCATCACGTGTACTAATTCATTTAATCATTGGAGTAGCTCCGGTTCATCCCCACTTAAGGAGGTGGCAATTGAGAAGCCAACTTGTCCCAGGACCCACAGCAGGAAGGAGTCGATCCAGCCTGTCTCCAGCCCCAGCCAACGGCCCTGACACAGAGGCTCACAGCCTCAACCCTCTTGGTCCCACCACTGGTAGACAGCCCATGGTCCCACACTGCCCCACTGGGCTGGTGAGAGTTGGCGAGGTGCAGGGTCAGGCTTTCATTTTTGTCTGGGCAGTGTCTCAAGTATGAACCGTGGTTGCATATGCTGGTGCTCGGGCAGCGTTTAAATGGTTCCAAGCAACATGTTGCTACTGAGGGGGTGGGGCTCAAAAGAGCAAGCCTTAATCACATTGCATATCTGGTACCCTCATCTTGTTTTGTAAAAAGAGAGCAGAACTTTGTTGTCACTCTCTCCACAGATATGAGCCCTGAACTTTATTAATGATAATGGTAAAGGGCTCATCAGAGTGCTAAATTACCAGCAACTGCCATGGTATTTGATGCTCAGTTTTCTCAGCAACAGTGCCAGATGTTTGCACAATGGAAACTACAGAACTACAGGGACATATAAACTGCCTCTGCAGCTAACCACACACACGGCCAGCACCAGGCTATTCAAGTAAGGAAGGGAGCTTTCGTTTTGTCTGAAGAGAAGAGGTTTCCACAGAATCCTAGCATTGAGGCCCCCAAAGTTATCTAGGCAATGATCTAATCCCATTCCTTCATTACAGATTCCTGTTCATCCAACTCACATGGTATCCGCCCTAGGCTTAGGGCGCTCAGCCAGGTGCTGAAGATGAGCAGTTTGCAAACCAGTGAGGCAGAGACTGGCTGGGCCAGACACCAGACTGGTAGGGGCATCAGCATCGTCAAGGGTCCTCTGTATGTCCCTGCTCTTGGCCCTTGGCCTCCCCTGAATCCATGGCCAGTGCTCCTGCACTAAAGAGAGGCAGGCACTCTAGCAGGCAGACCTGTGTGGATGCAGTGACTGTGCCTTTACCCGCAGTCTGGCAAACAAGTGGTCTGGAGTGCTCTGGAGCTCCACTGGGCGCACCTCACTTCCCAAGCGCTTTCCCTGCTGTTTCTTTAGACCTGTGGTGTCAGCTGCTCACTGTGCCCGTGGCTGAGGCTCTCAGCCCCGAGTGTGCCACAGTGCCCTCCCTGTACCAAATGTGTGAGCGCTGGCCTTGGATGGTGACCAAGGACTCCCTGCCCAGCTTGGGAGGCTGCCTGAAAGCCTCTATCCCTGTCCCCTGCGACAGAAGCTGTGTGAAGTTTATTTACTAATTCCTCCTTTCTCTCCTTTTTATTCCTCTTTTCTCTTTTTCTCATTTCAGAGTTGGAAATCTCCAGGCCCCAATTATTCCCAACTCTTCTGTAGCCAGGAACAGGCCATTACTTTGGCTTACATGTGAGCTGTGTGGTTACATGTGAGGTCACACGTTACCTTTGAATCAGTTGGGTGTTGTGCCCGGAAGGGACAGGCAGCTTTAGATAGGGAGAAGTTCAATATGGATTCGTGGGTGAGAGCCATCTCTGAGCCCCTTCCCTTGCAGCAGACCAAACACAAGGCGCATTACCAAACACACGGTAACTAGGACAGTCTACTTTTGCGGAACTTGCCATTTGCTAATACACATAAATAATGTCATGTGGAAACCTGGGCTATCTCATAAGAAATTATTATTTTCATTCCAAACTGGATAGCGAGCCATTCTTCCTCATACGCAAGCATATAGCACAAATACCTTCAAGGTGACATGCTGGCACTGGCTGCAGCTAGATCTCCAGCACTTCAAGATTCTCTTTGGTTCATGGACTTTGTTGTGGTGACAGAGTTAGGCAGCCCCATTCATACCAACAAAATGTGACCGCCTTTGCAACGTATGCAAGTCCTCCCCACAGGAGGGCAGCCCCCTGCCTGAAGTCCATCTTCCTAGCTCTTGGGGGGACGTGGTGGGGTCCATGGCTGCATTCACACCCCAGCCAATGGGCACTCCCTGGCACCTTCAGGCTGTAACAAGATTAATCTGTAGCATTTTCTGTGGATCCACCAACTGGCAATTAGGAAAGTTGCTTTCTGAGAGATTCTCTCCATTGCCTTATTAATATTGGAGCTTGACTTAAGAGGCATAAACCCTTAATGAGACTGGAAATAAAATTGTGGTATATATTTTTCTAAATCTGTGGTATATTTTAAAATGCATAAGCTCCTGAATGCAGCCAAAAATCTTAAGTTGATAGTCATCTTAACTAATAGTTCCAGGTTCTATCCTGATGACATTAAATATATAGGTAGGATAATCCTCTTCATAATGAACGTTAATACTTTGAAGTTTGCTATCTGGATGTTGTTTGGGTGAGAAGCGGAAAAAGGGAAAGTGATTTTGCATGGGAACTCAACTCTGGTGTTCAAACAGAGTTCAAACAGTGGTGGCATATGATTGCTGCATAAATACTATCCACATTATTCAGGGAAAGATTTGGTGCTAAATTATAGGCTGTGAATAAAAACAAAGAGGAGCTAACCCCCACAGACATAACTTTAGCTGAGATGCATCCCCCCAACATAGCCCTTGGAAGAGAAGCCAGGAGCCAGCTCCTACCTTTTTTTGGCCTTGATCTTGACTCAGACTCTAGAGATGAGAAAATGAGAAGCCAGTTCTTCCAGACCTTCCTCTGCCTTCCAGTCTCTGGCTGCTCTCAACTGCTTCTACTATTCAGAGGTCAAGTTAACATTTACTTGACCATCAGTCCCAGTTAGGAGTAGCAGAAGGAGAGAGCTGGAAAGGATGACCATAGGAGTGTGAGGAGAGGGTACCATCAGGAGGATCTGTTGATGAACCAGTCACCAACTCCAGACCTGCACAGTCAAAGAGGAGCGGGAGCTCACACAGCTGGGCCTAACCAGGCCAGTAAGAGGGACAGGAGGCATGTGTTGGCCCAGTGGGACGTCCCTCCAGGCCTGCACCATGTGTGTTTGGTGACTTCAGCAGCATCTCTTGGGGGTGGGGAGTCGGAGGTGACAGGAATCCATGTTGCTTGAGAACAAGAGTCAATTTCTTCCTACATAAGCTGGAATTCACAGCTTTGCAGAGCTTGGCTAAGAACGATCCTAAGATCTGGTTCTTTCCAGGGATCTTTGCCCTCCTTCTGGGAAATTTCATTTATCACATATTGCAATTCTTCTCCCACCGACCCATCCATCCAGCAGCCTCCATCGTGCCTCAGGATATAAGGAAGCACAAATCTAAGCTGTTTGAGCTGGAATCTTGCTTAGCTTGGACCGGAGGGGGCTGATTACCAGATTCTTACTCTACTGCTTGAGGTTTGCACACTTGGCAATTGAGGCAAGTACCTCCTCCCAGGTGCTGCCATGTTGATCCTGGAGAGGGAAGCTGCTGGAGGACTTTAGACACTCTTGGGGTAGATTCTGACAAGGCTGGGGCAGTGCGCACCCTGCCCTTTGTTAAATTTAAAACCCAAGTTCTTAATCAACAGCAAATGTTCTGTGTTCAGTATATCTGTCTGTTTTCTTTGCTAATGTGTCCTGTATATGAGGTTTTAATAATGCCTAGCATATCAGAAATGCTCAATAAATATCTATTGAATGTTATAAGTTAATTCACACAGTGGTAGGCATTTAGAATTTTGAAAAACATATCAAATTTCTTGCCCTTTTCACTTATCTTCATCCACTCTCATCCGCAGCTTGATTCATCCCCAATGGGTGGATGCTTCTGGGTCAGCTCCCTACCTCTCCTGTGGCCTGGCAAGGCTTGGTGGCAGGAGCTCTTTGGCATAGTAGCCCCTCCAGCTCTGGGTTGAGCAGCTCAGCCCAGTGACAGGGAGCCACATAGCCTTGGATAGGTGGGAAAAGCACATCAAGTGAGATGGCGCTGCCTGCCCCCGACTGGAAAGAAGGGAAAAACTTGTACCTTGTTTAATTTTGAACTTCTCAGCCCTGTTTAGAATCACAATGGATTCTTTAAGAGCCAGTGTTTGGTTACAAGCCTTTCCCTCGTGGTGACTCTAACTCAACATCTGTCCTACACTTGTCTCAAAAGGGCTATTGGTTTGGATTTTGAAAGAACACATATATTTTACTATACAGTCTTATTTTATTTTTTTTTTTTGGTACCATGGATTGAACACAGGGGTACTCGACCACTGAGTTACATCCCCAGCCCTATTTTTTTGTGTGTGTTTTATGTAGAGACAGGGTCTTATTGAGTTGCTTAATGTCTCTACCATTGCTGAGGCTGGCTTTGAACTTGCAATTCTCCTGTTTCAGCCTCCCAAAGTGCTGGGATTACAGGTGTGCGCCACTGCGCCCAGCTGAGCCTTATTTTTTAAAGGGATAAACCAAAAACACAATAACATTTTGAGTGGAGTTTAACCTGCCTTTCTTCGCAGCCATTCTTGACCCTCGCTAAGCTGCCGTGCCCCAACTGGAACCAGGTGGGACTCTCCAGCCCAGCACGGCAGAGAAAGTCTCCAACTTTAAACCCTCCAACCTCAGCAGAATCCCCAAGCAGGACATTGCCAGTGAAGAGCTTACATGATGCCATGTCTATAACATGAGTTGTTGAAATGTTTTAAACATGCATATTTAACACGTTTAAAAATGGTTGTCAAAACCAGCCTCAGCAATGGCAAGGCGCTAAGCAACTCAGTGAGACCCTGTCTCTACATAAAACACAAAATAGGGCTGGGGATGTGGCTCAGTGGTCGAGTGCCCCCGAGTTCAATCTCCAGTACCAAAAAAAAAAAAAATATATATATATATATATATATATATTTGTAAAAGCACGGTGGCTCACACCTGTAGTCTCAGCTGGGGAGACCAAAGTGGGAGGATCACTTGAGCCCAGGAGTTTGAGACCAGCTCTCAAAAAATAAATAAATAAGCTGTGCGTAGTGATGCACGCCTGTAATCCCAACATTTTGGAAGGCTGAGACAGGAGAATCGCGAGTTCAAAGCCAGCCTCAGCAACAGTGAGGCATTAAGCAACTCAGTAGACCTTGTCTCTAAATAAATCACAAAAAATAGGGCTGGGAATGTGGCTCAATGGTCGAGTGCCCCTGAGTTCAATCCCTGGTACCAAAAATAAATAAATAAATAAACAAATCTCATTTCCATGCTCCTAGCAGCATTTTTTACAATAGTTAAAAGGCTGAAACGAGCTGTCCATCCTTGTATGAAGAAGAGCATGTGACGTATGCATATGAGGAATATTATTCAGCTTTAAAAAGGAAGGAAATTTTGACACATGGTGCATCCTGGATAGACCTTGAGGACATTATGCTAAGTGAAGTATGCCAGGCTTAAAGGACAAATCATGTGATTCTACCATGAGGTCCCTAGACCAGTTGAATTCATAGAGACAATAGGACTGTAGTTGCCAGGGGCCAGGGGTAGAGGAGAACGAGGACAGAGTTTCAGTTTTGCAAAAGAGTCCTAGAGATGGACAGTGGAGATAGTTGGGCAATCGTGTGAATGTACTTAATCCACTGATCTGTACACTTCAAAACTGTTAAAATGGCAAATTTTATGCTATGTATATTTTCCCATAATAAAAAAATTTGGGGTGTGTTGCCCTCCCAAAATTTTGAACCCATTAACTATTTACAACCATTTTCTAAAGCATTGGCAGCCCTTCAAAACCACAGATATCTGTGAGCATATTTGCAGTACAGGATAATCGATCTGTCTGTCTATCATCCATCTGTTTTGTTCTAGAAAGGAAGTAGCCAGTCCTAATGAGGATGGTGTGACTCCTATTGCCAAGATAGGACTGTGGTAACCAGCAACCCAGGTGGACCTAATGATCCTCACCTCCTGGCATTCTCCAGGGTTGGTCTGTGAGACCAACAGAATCTGGAAGACATGATAGCATGTCACTTCCAAGACTGGGCTGGCATTGTGTGTCTCTTGGTGTGTGTGTCTCTCTCTTTCGCTCCAGCTGCCACCTGGGAGCAGCCCTGTAGTGGCCCACAGAGGGAGAAACCAAGGCCTCCAGCCAACAGCTTGGAAACGATCCTCAGATTACAACCTCATGAGAGCCCCTGACCCAGACCACCCTGCTGGGCCATGGTTGAATCCCTGGCCTATGGAAAGTTGAGAGAATAACTGTTCTTTTAGGCCTCTAAGTTTTGCAGTCAGTTGTGATGCAGCAATAGCTGGCCGACCAGGATCTTACAGCAGTCTCATCCTCACGCAGGTGGCACACATGTGCCACACAGATGAGCATACATGGCCAAAGTCCGGGCTGAGTTTGAAAGCCAGGCCTTTTGGATAGTGCTACATACTGCACCCACAGCAAGGCTTTGTTCCCTAACCGGTGAACGACCCCTTCAGTGTGTGGTGAGTTGGAGGACTGAGGACATGGTCTCCCAGCTCTACCCCCAGAGGTGCTGGTTCCTGCTGCTTCAGCACCTCCCTGAAAGAATGGGGCCTCTCCTCCACCCCATGCACCCCCTGTGGCCCTGTGATGTTGGGACAGCCTCAGGAAAGGGACCCCTGTATCCTGCAGATGAGGGGACCGGGCAGGAGTGTGAGGAGAGGCTCTGGAGAGTTCAGGGTGCCCACGTGGCTGGCCTGGCTCCAGCATTCAGATCCCCTGGCACACTCTGTCCTGCACACTATGTCCGCTCCCTTGGAGGAAAAGGGGACCTGGGCTTTTAGTACAGTATTTGTGGAAGGTGGCTACTGACCACAGGACTTGCCACTGGGCACATCTGAAACAACAGTAAACCCATGTGAGCACTACATCCCACACAGTGTGGGTGCCGTGGGACACACAGGGGTGAGTGAGAGGCATTGCTCCTGCTCTGGAGGAAACTAATTCTCATGGAGATCAGCACATACCTTCATTCAGAGCACAGGGTGCCTGACCTAAGTCCAGCATTGCCTCGGACCTGCACCCAAAGTGGCGTCAGCTGTGTGCCAGTCACAGAAGCATCGATATAAGGGAATTGACCATATCATAAAACCCCTGCTCAGTGCCCAGGCTGGGAAGGCTGAGCCCAGCCAGGGAAGGCCACATGGTTTGAGCACCTCCAGCCCCAGCACTGGAGTGAGAGACGTGGGAAGGTGCTGCTCAGGGAACCGGGCCTCCTGCTCCTAGGAGCAGACCCTGTGGCAGGCAGGGACCCAGCATGGCAACAGAGTCCAGCTGTCCCCCAACTCTCCTTGAAAAGGATGCTCCTCTAAGGGTGCAAGGGCTTTCCTCCTGAGGCTCTTCTGCCTCCCCAAAGGAAGCCAGGGATCCTTAATTTTCAAGTGAAGCCAGAAAGCTTCATTTGCGTTCCCAGGAAGTGGAACCCTTTTCTTAGGTGGTGTTCAGCAGCTAGCGGAGACTGTCCACAGTCCTCTTGGTCACCTACGCTGAAGGGAGGGAGCTGGCAGTGTACTATCCGGGCTCTTTATGTAAACAGTGAGTAGTCCAGAAATCTTTTGGCTTTGGGAGCGAATTTGTGTTGCAATTTAAATGTGGAGGTGCCTAGAGTTCTGAAAAGTCACCATGAAATCTCAAAATCAGTGAAGACAACTCAGAAGGACCTGAAAAGGAGACCACTTCCTCCCTTCTCCCCAACAGCTCTAGCCTGTCCCCTGTCCTGATCTCGGCTGGCAGCACTGTCCCGTTATCAAAACAGGCCAGGAGGAGAAGATTTAAAACAGAAAAAAGCTTTCAAAAATTAAATAAAGTTT